>JAFIRS010000598.1:0-125000 GCA_018342105.1 Gonioctena quinquepunctata
CAATAAAATAGAAACTAGAGATCATGGTAACTAGAATAGAAAATAAACAATTTTGATTCGAAGTTATTTAAATATCTCGTGAAAACCGCATCAATTGTACTTTTATATCTCGTTGAGCTAATATTGCGTTGATTGGACATAGTAACATAAAATTCTCTATCCACACATTCAATTTATTTATCTAGACGCGTTCGCGGTCTGCTATATATACATGCATATATGCACACACTATATCTAATAATATGCGTACCGCGCTACAAGCGGTGTCGCGTCCCCTTACGGTGTCGCGAGTCCAGCGATTTTCTCTCACCTAAAATATGCCTACCGCGCCATAAGAAGTTTACACTTCAAAAAAGTTTAAATAGTTTACAATAGGTTATATTTTTGTACATCTCATAGTTGTCTTCTGAACGTGAGTGAATGACGTTATGACGTTAGTGAATTTCTTGACTGCAAGTTTCAATACTTTGCCTTTTTCATGTGTCTGTTTTGTACTGTATTTACTTACCTTGACGATGCTAAATCTATTGTACTGATAATAAGCAAATAAATTGATTGATTGATTGATTGATTGAAAAGTAATGCTCAGTAAATAATGAGTCTGTGTCGTCACAATATTTGGGGTCTGGTGGGAATTTGTGGAGTTTCAATTCAGTCTTATTAGTTTTTTTATTATTACTTAGTGGACATATTTTCTATATCACCGTTGCTGCTTGTTCCTGCCGAAATTTGATTGTGTAAATCACTGTTCAAATCATCCGCGATCCCACCAACTCCCCTAGAATTCGTGAAACGTAGCTCGGCTCCAGCAGTAAAATGTCGGGAGCTCAGATTATCAGCTAATCCTCCCTCGTCTTCATCAGCCGAGTCCACATCAGTTAGCACGTGACTCTCTGGAGGTTCTATAAATACCTCTGCGACTTCCGTATCGAAGTCCGATGCGTAAGCAATGTCCAAGGCTTCGTGTAACGTAATTCCACTATGAATGATAATTAGTCTTGATATTAATAAATTTGGACTCGGCACGATTTTGAGCCTTCAGGTTAGTTAGGCGGACATCAACTCAATAATATTGTAACCCCCTGTATGGAAAGTTATTATATATTTTATAATTGGTCTCAGGGTAAGCTATGTTTTATTCTTACCATGAATGATGTTTTATGAAAAAAATAAGGATAGAACTTGTATTTCAGTTAGTTATGGTTTTAGTTGTCTCTCTCAAGAAAAATCATGATTTTTCGCGAGGCAGATATTATACAGGGTCCTTCCTAATAACATGCTAATATTCAAGGAGGTTATTTTTGGGTCCATTTCTAGAAAAAAACTTCATATGAACATATGTCCTAAAGGTCTTAGCTTCTGAATTACAGGGTGCTAAAATTTTTGGATTTTTTTTTATAACTTTGGTTTGACCCTGAATATTTTTGTGAAACGTAGTACGCATCTTCTGTGCATCAGAAAACATATTTTTTTATTCTTGCGAGTGACGTTCGCGCGGAATTTGCATTGAATGATTTCAAAGATGAGAGTGATACGCTACTGCTTTTTCCCAAAGTAAAAATTATTGCCTTCTGAGCAAATCAGGTCTGCTGGTTTTTTTTCGTTTGACGTACGGTTTTCGCATAAAAAAATAAAAATCATTCATTCGCACGTTGTTATGAAGTTGGGTATTATCAAGGATTAAAAACGTATCTAGTAGGTATGAAGCATATTTTGTTTTGTGAACAAAAACTGTTTTGACAGTTTCGATGAAAAAAAATTGTATTTCGTGTATAAAATAATTTATTAAAATCGTAGCAAAGCGCTTTCGACCGTTAGGTCATCATCAGTGCGTACCTGAAAGTAAGTAATATTGATAGAGAATAAGTTACTGAAAAGTTTTTTTGAGAAAGAATATTGACATATTTCAAATGTGAGGTTACTTACTCGTCAGGTGTACAAGAAGCCAAAAAGACCATAAAATATCTCATGATCAATGAAAGTTGTATAGGTCTTCGTGACACACATGTTAAAATACATATTCTAGGCCAGGATGAAAATTGAGATTACAATTTTTCCTTATCTTTTGAAAAGCCATTGTTGTGATGTGATAGCTGGACCCAAGTGACGAAATTGACAATTGACAAGTGAACGATGAAGTAGGTCGACAATTAAAAAGTGAACGATGAAGTAGATTGGCGGGGAACACCAAACCATGGAGATATCAGAATCAAGAAAGGAATATCCCTGTCATACGAAAACACACTAGAAGATGATCAATCTAATGAGGACTGTCTTCTGTCAAATATATGTTCCAGTATTCCAAGGAAGACCAGACAAGACTCTTCAATTCTCACATTTGAGTCATCATAATTGAATATAAGTTCAAGGGAGAAGTCTAATTAGACCTGTCCTGATCAAAACAAACAATTGAATAATTCTGGTATTGTCCATGGACAATGAATTTTAATTTTTTTCAATGAAAATAAAAACCCTTGTCCACCATGGCTCAGTTGAACCGCAACTGGGGATAAGAAGTGTGATACAAGTCTAATGGGAACTAGACTCAACTCACAACTCCCACAGCTGGAGTAAAACAGAGTATAAAGGTGATAATCCAGAACATGACTTGTGTTCTCAGTATGGAGAAAAACTGGAAAAGAGACTGGCAAATTGTAAAGAGGTACAAGTAAAATCATCATAGAGAATGGAAATTGAAAATTATTAGCATGATTAACAAGAAACTAAAATGTGAATTAGAGTAAAAAAGCTAAGGAAGTTAAATATTATTTAATTTAGACGTCTATGAAGTGGAATATGGGATCTACTTAAATTGACTTGCGTGTTGAGACAAAAGTTATTGTTGAGTATTTCTTTACTAATGTGCAAATCTTCAAGAAAATCTTATCTATTATGATTTTTGGAACTGACTTCATGTAAGATTTGTGAATTTCTATTTGGACTAGAATTATGATTGTTAAATCTTGAGTGATGACCGAAGGCCGAAACTTTATTACTATTTAAATGTTACATAATACAAACTTTCAAAGGTCTACAAGTTCTACCAATGTAGGCTGCATGGTAGTCTTCACAATTTAACTTATATATACCACTTTTGGAAAGTTTGTCAATTTTGTCTTTTGTATTGACCAAAAATCTACTCAAGCAGTTGTCTATCTAGACTAGTTGTCACGTATTTAGGTCATAAAAATTGACAATATTATTGATAAAACATGGTCCATTTTACGAATTCTTAGTTTGCAGATATGCATTACATGTATGGGCTCGCTGATGGTAACGCACTGGAAGCCAAGCGGTTGTATGAAGACCGCTTTCCAAATAGAAATACTCCGGATGCACGAACATTTTAAAACATTCATAGGAAGTTGTCCGGAACGGAAGTTTTGTACCAGACAATCATCTAAAAGAATAAAACGTACTGTAACAACACCAGAAATTGAGGTAGCGGTTTTGAATTCAATTGAGGAAGATCCCTGATTAAATACACAAAAAATTGGAAACAATTAGAATATCTCACACATTCTTGTTTGGCGAATTCTCCATGACTTTTCATTAAATCCCCACCAAATACAACGGGTTCAGCCTTTCCATTACGCATGAACGAATGGTTACTTCAAAAAGTGTATGAAAATCCATTATTTGATACTAAAATTTTATTCACCGATGAAGCCAATTCATGGTAACAGAAAAAACAAAATTGCAGCTCTAATATGCTCTAAAATTGGTATGTGAGGATTTTCGGGGTCGAAGATTATGAATTTTTTGTCAAAATTCATCAAATAAAAATGGCGGCTCTAAGATGGCCAACGATCTCTGTGATTATGGTCCGATTTTATTCAAAATTGGTATGTGGGGGTTTTCGAGGTCAGAAATCATGAATTTTCATTCACAATTCACAAATTCAAGATGACGGCTCCAAGATCACGAAAGAGTTTTGTAATTATGGTCCGATTCAATTCAAAATTGATATGTGGAGGTTTTCGGGGTCGGAAATTATGAATTCATTGATGAAATTGATAAATTGAAGATGGCGGCCCCAAGATGGTGGACAAGTTTCGTGATAATGGACTGTTCTATTCAAAATTGGTATATCGGGGTAGAATTTAATCGAAAATTATTGATTTTTGTCGGAATACATTGATTGAAGATGGCAGCTCTGGGATGGCGGGCAAGTCAATCTTCAGATGGTCTCCACATTGATGAACTAGATAGCTCAGAACTTATAGGAAAAAGGCCCCATAATGACGATGCATTAACAAAGATGCATGGATTAAGGAGTACTTACAAAAAAGCACAGAATAAAATAATTGATAAAATAAACCTTTTTAAAGACAAGCTTCCATTCAAATGCGTTAAAAAGTAAAGAGAATAATTGCTTTGGATGTGCGACGTAGGTTTTTCCGTGAGTTATAGATTCAAAAGCTTGTTGTGCAAAGTTTTTAGTTCAAATACAAAAACGACAAGCTCAAGAACCTATAACTCACAGAATAACCTACGTCGCACATCCAAAGGAATTATTTTTTACTTTTTAGTGCATTAGAATAAAAGCTTGTCATTAAAAGGTTATTTCTATTAATTAGTGGTATAAGTTGAGAAAAGTTATTCAGAAAGACCATGCATATTAAGCCATAGCCAAATTACCCGTTCTGGTCTGAAACTGAAAAGGTGCCTTATATTTTTCTAGTATAGAGATATTCTATAATTATTAGTGTAATGTGTCGGAAAGTTCTCCTGACATCATAAGACTGGTGTCAGCCGCCCATATAATATGTAAATATTATATGTACAAAAAAATTGTGATGATATGAGTAAATGAATTTTCATTATATAAACTAGTTGGGTGTGCAATATTTTTTCTGTATAAAAAGGAATAAATGAAAAAAAAGTATGTTTTTCTACACGGGTGACATCGGCTGGTTACATCTTTGTTAAATAATGGAAAATCAAAAAGCAGTCTATTTTTACGATGTGTGATCACACGATGGGACAATGCAAACATAGGTTTACGGTATATGTGATTGAATATTTGTGGAAGTTAATCGCTCATCATTGCATTTTGAGTTTTTCCATGAGCTATTCCTTTGATCAGGTATACTATTCACGTGGTGAGATTGGCCAACATGTACATCCATTGTTACCTCGTGGTCAGTCAGCACAAAGGCAAAAATAACGAATGAAAATATCCCGAATATTGGATATTTTCGGTTTCAACGAACCGAACGCAATCATATATCATATCAACTCGCAGCACATCCTGATATTTTGAAATATAACTCCAAAGTTCCAAATGTGCCCGTGCAATACCGTAATTGATGAGTGGTCGATGCGGCGTGATTTTTATGGCAATATCGTAAACACGTCTTCAACATGAATTGCTACTCCTCGGAAACCCGACCAATTATTCACTTCCTTCACCGATAAAGACCAGAGAGAGTGCCATGAAAACGGAAACGATAAATTTGATATATGGAACTCCGAACTCGGCGATAGAAAATGTTTTCCAAAGTGAAACGCATAGGCGGCCCGGAGGGAAGAACAAAAATACGTCAGTTACAGGTTGGGTGAATATTTTTTCAAACGTGTATAGAGTTGAACATTTATTGGAACGAAGTTCCTTATCGCGCGTTGCGAAAGGGGGCTAGACGGAATAAATTAAGACCAGAAGTTGTAACGACACTTTTTGCTGTAGTTGTAAGCCGTGCGGCGTGCGCGTGTTTCTCTGTCTGTCTCTCTCTCTCTCTCTCACAGAAAGCAAGCCAGTTATTTTCGTTTCGTCTTTCTATTCCGCATTGAACAGTGTGGTGTCGCGACGATTATTTTTGTTGAGTGTATACAGGTTTTGTACATAATAAATAAAAAAATACAATAATGAATCCTGACAGTGTTTCTTCACAAGTTCCGGATATTGCTGATGGAGTTAGGGTAGTAGAGATTTTATACAGACAATAATAAATGCTTATGTATTTTTAGAAAGTACGCATTATAATCTCTCTTTACTATTGTGCTAGCCAAGTCATACGCGTTATAATCTCTCCATTATTGTGTGTTTAGCAAGTGTACGCGTCATAACTTTAATAAATTTAAAAGCAAATTATATTTTAATATTACAATATCAATGCGTATGTACTGAAATTGAGCCTACTGATTGAGTTTATATTACAATGAATTTGTTAATAATAAGAAAAATATTATTATAAATTAAAAAAAAAATTACAATTCCTTCTCTAATTAATCGAAAGGAACTTCGTTCCATCCGGGTGTCCCTTGACACCTCTCAACTTTTTTCGTTCAACTTACGACCCCGACAGACGTTGTTCTATCCAAATTTCCATATTCTCTCAATTTGTTTTCCTGAAAACTCTCGTCCGCGTAGAATTTTTCTATCCTGTTTTCCCATCCTGTTTCTTTTACACATGAATGACCTCTTGAAGATCATCACGAACCCCATCTTCAGCTTCGCAGATGACTGCATACTTGTTTCGACTTCTACATCCTATCGACCACTTTCGGTGAATGACACAAACAGATTCAGGCAGGAACATGTTGACTTCATCAATAAAGATCGTTAAGCCATCGTCGAATGGAAAACCAACAATCTTTTTCAGTTCAACACCCAAAAAACACAATGCACCACGTTTTATTATTAATATTATCATTATTATTATCACTATTACAAAGCTGTCTACGAACGAAAGTTTTTTACATTCTACTAGTGTCTTCTCATTGGCTGGTGAATGAAAGATCTTCAGATCCTAATTAACAACTAATCAGAAAACAGTAGGCGATGTGCACGTGACTTAATATGAACATTTTCGTCTCTGTCTTTCCAAAAGTTTGCCATTTTATCAGAAAATTATTTATATTATATTTATATATCTAGTACGAAAACGCAAGCAAACTGCTTGGCGACTCCAGAATTGAAATTCCCTTCTTCTTTCATAAATGCGACGAGCGATCCATCTTGTCTTCTACTCTTCAAAATACATACGGAATAGCTCGATGTTCAGTTTTGAGACCCAGCAAAAGACAAAGACAATAATGTTCAAATTAATTCTCCTACACATCGCGTACTGTTTTTTGATTGGTAACTAATTGGGATCTTTCATTCGCCAACCAATCAGAAAACACTAGTTCAATCTAACAAACGTTCGTTCGTAGACAGATTCGTGAACCGTGCATGCGAGAATCTTGCTTGGTAACAGTGTTCAGTTCACGTGTTCTGAATGTCTGAATCACTACAATGGTCGTGATATTATTTTTCAGAACAATATTCAATTGTAAATGTTTTCCTTTTCGATACTGTTTCTGTCTCAAAGCAGAGTATAAAGTCAAATAGTTCTGATTTTATCACCAGTTTGGATATAAGAAGGTTAGTTGTTTTTTCACTTTGAAATTGAATATCTATCTCAGGCATCCTGCAATATATACATTTACTACACAATCAGTTCAATAGTCTACATTATCCAAATGTCAGTTAAATGTTTATTGCATTCGGCAATTGCCAAAGTTTTCACTCTGAGTAGGTCACTTGAAATTAGGCAGGTGGCGCTATCCAGAATTTTGTCGAATTTCACAAAAAACAAACTAGTTTTTAATTGTTTGTGTCTCAAAGCAGAGTATGAAGTCAACTAGTTCTGATTTTATCACCAGTTTGGATATAAGAAGGTTAGTTGTTTTTTCACTTTGAAATTGAATATCTATCTCAGGCATCCTGCAATATATACATTTACCACACAATCAGTTCAATAGTCTACATTATCCAAATGTCAGTTGAATGTTTATTGCATTCGGCAATTGCCAAAGTTTTCACTCTGAGTAGGTCACTTGAAATTAGGCAGGTGGCGCTATCCAGAATTTTGTGGAATTTCACAAAAAACAAACAAGTTTTCAATTTATTTTTTCAGATTTTTAACCACTGTAATTTGTTATAAAATGACTTATAAACTCGCCATTCACGGATGTGCAAGAGGTTAGTTAACACCTGTATATATATATATATATATATATATATATATATATATATATATGGTATATAGTAAACGTGACTTCGTCTGCGGGAAATTTGTATTTTTTCTTTCTATATTTTTCTCAGTGTTGTTAAATCTAGCTTAAGCGTGATGGTCCGCTTTCCGTCATCCCGTTTCTCGTTATCTGGTTATTGCGCTTCCCGTTCTCCCAGTATCCCGTTATTTCATTTCCTGCTATTCCATTATCTCCTTATACCGTTTCCCGTTTTCCCTTTATACCGTGTCCCGTTATCCCGTTTTCTGTTCATTGTTATATCTCCAGTTCATCGTTGCGAAATGAATACATACCAGTTTTCAAGTCTAATCATAAGCCTTCAAATAAAAAATTTAACACTGAAATCTGTTGTTTTTACATGTACATTTACAATTTTATGATGGTATGGATTGGGGTTGAACCGCGTCTGTAATTCTTTGATGTTCGAAGTTTTTACTTCGATTTTGGAGCCATTTTCAAGAACTGAAAACAAAAAAGATCAGAAAATGAACCGCGTCTGGAGTTCTTTGACGTTCGGAGTTTTTACTTCGATTTTGGAGCCATTTTCAAGAACTGAAAACAAAAAGGATCAGAAAATGGAGTTGTTGCCACTGTATGGTCTCAGCTGCATTGATTTGTCTCATGCCAGCTTGAAGCAGACCTACCACTTGATTCATCTCTTCCAAAGTTGAATGACGTCATTCCATTATAAACAACGATTGCAAACAAATTATTCCCACAAGTTATCGCCACTAAAGTGACAGTAAAATGAATAAAATTGATGAAATCAAACATTTAACGCAGATTGCAATTTCCATATTTTCACATGTGTCTGGCAGAATAACTTGTTGACATAAGTGTTTGAACTGATAAATAGGATACATCTAAAATCTAAATGATGAAATTTTTTCAAATATCCCTAGACTTTTATGATGTGCATATTTATATCCGACAAACAGTATGGTTTTATGGAAGGGAGATCGACACAAGATGCAATTGCAGACTTAACAGCGAAGATATATGCCACCATAGACTCCAAAGAACCTGCAATATGTATCTTTGTCGATCTCGCAAAGGCCTTCGATACCGTCAGCCACCCAGATCTACTGAACACGTTGGAAAACATTGGCTTCAGAGGAATAGCTTATCAACATATGGAAAGCTATCTGGAATTGCGGGAGCAATGTGTGAAAATTGAAAATGAAATAAACGATGAGAAATATATATGTTATGGAGTGCCACAAGGAACCGTCCTTGGACCCATCCTATTTTTGATTTATATCAACGCATTATTTGACTTTCCTATAGCGGGGGAAATAAGTAGTTTTGCAGACGATACTGTCATCTTCTTCAGGGACAAAAACTGGTCCGATCTGAAACAAAAAAATTATGGAATCATTTCCTCTGGGGCTGGAGTTCTTCAGTAGTAAATTACTCACCATTCTTACCCTTTACGAGTTAAGAATCGAGTCTTCCTCTATATAAAAAATTGAATTCTACCATTCAAGGTGATGTTCTGCAAATAGGATGCGACAAAACAGTAAAATTTTTGGGAGTTTACCTAGACAGTAATCTGAAATGGAATATTCATGTAAATAACATAATAAAAAAAAAGATATTATTAAGCAAAATTTCGATACCTTAAAAAAGTATTTGATACAAAACATCTGGAAATTATGTATTATGCTCTGATACAAACCCATCTCCACTATGTAATCGTAGCATGGGGTGGGGCAACAAATCTTCATATGAGGCATCTGATCACAATACAAAAATGGATCCTGAAAATGATTATGGGAAAGGACTTCAGATATTCGAGTGAGTACAGGAATGCAGGAGTAATGGATATCCATCAAATATTTGTTTTAGCTCTTTTGACACATCAAAAGAAAAATTTAGCCAAAGTTAAATATGTCGAGCACAACTACTCAACCAGACATAAAGAAAATGCCTTGAAGGTCCCTCGTATGTTGAAGACAATAGGGCAAAGTAGCCACATATATCTTGCACCTAAAATTTATAATTTATTACCGAGACAGCTGAAAACACTCAATTCCACATCCCTGCTCAAGTCAAAACTAAAGGCATGACTTATGAACAAACCCCGGATTGAAATACAGAACATGATTGACTTGAAAAATAATTAGAATTACAATAACTATAAAACAATTCTGTAAAGATAATTAGATGTGAATTTATTGTACATATATATTTTCATACATTTCATATTTTAACACTTCACATTCTGATATTTCACATTTTAATACTTTCAAACCTATAAAAAAAAATACACATATTCTTATACTCGTAACATTATATTTTCAAATTTCTACACATTATATATTTAGTTGTCAAAATCATTCTACATTTTATATTATATTTACAATGCGAATATTGAATATATCAAAATTATTATTATTATTATATTATTATATTATATAAAAATATATACATATATATTATATATATATATATATATATATATATATATATATTTGAATTGTACAAATTATGAATGGTCTTCTTCGAACTTGAAACAAACCCCTCAGAATGGATTGCCCTATACTGACATTAGTTGGTGACGTTTAGATGTTGCACGAAATTTCCTGCCTTCGAACTCAACAGCACTAGGTTGAATTTCACTGTGCAAATTATAGATGTCGCATGTTTAATTTGTAGCCATCCTGGGTTATAAGTTTTTGAATTTTATTTTATTCATTCATTTTCGTTCATAAAACTTTATGAAACTACTATTTATAACCACTGTGCGGTCGGTCATTTTTAAAACAGATATTTTTAGGACAATACCCTCTTCGACCAACTTTCTTCCACTACCACAGCCCCAAAGTTGAATGTGGGAAAAACTAACGAACAAGTGAAGCTGATGAAGAGTATGTGAAAATGGTCTGTGGTATTTTTGAATTAACGTTGATCTCCAAATGTTCACCAATCAAATGTTCACCAACCAAATGTTCACCAACACCAGTTCAGTCGGCAATTATAATTTTATTGACTGATTTGATGCGGATTAACTAATCTGGTGTACGAAGCAAGTGACAATTATCCCACGGAATTGGATACCAGTGCCGTCTATGGTCGGGTTGTGTGGCGTGGTCCTCAATTTGCGCTCGATATTGACAGGTTACATATGAAGAACAACCTACAATTTATAGGTGGCGTAAATTGAGTTGGACGTACGACGAAGTTTGCTACTTTACGCTATTTTTAAATTTGATTTTCGAACGATGGGGATTTTTATCTGTCATCTCACTTGAATTATTTAGTCTGATCAAAAAGTTCGAAATGGTGCTAATTATCAATAAAGCTCCTAATAATATGAGCGATAGCTCATTGAATTCAGAATGGCGTGTAGAAAAATGTATTTCGATGATTTTACAGCATATACAAAATTGTAATTGTTATTAACAAATTGAGAGGAAAATAAAAACGTATTTCGTTTTTCGCTGATAATTCTAAAACTATCAATTACTAAGAAATTTTAAAATAAAAATTTTAAAAGAAGAGGAAATTTCTAATAAAAAAGTCCCGACTTCCGGAAATCTATCTGTATTATTTATAATTTTAATTTAACGCGAAAATTGGGTACCAGTATACCACATGAAATAATTTTTGTATAGTATTAAATATCAATTCAAACATTTTAAAAAATTACTCTGTCATCTGAACACTTGAAAAAATAGATTCTGTTAAAGAGAAATTATTATGTTGATTTTTCAAAAAATTATACAGTTGTTAACTAACATACATAACATAAAAGTTTAAATAATTGACTTATAATTTCTTGCTTCTTGGAGCCTTTCATATACTCAAAAAGATCACGTGATGAAAGTTTATAAATTTTTTATAATTTTTTTATTATAGTTGTTTATAGTAAAAGATTGATGAAATATTCAAAAAATGATGTTAAATTTTGTTTTTCAACTAATGTTATGTTATTGCCATTCTCGCATCTAACAATGGCATTAAGTAATGCAGGGTAGAATTGTTTTACGTCATTTGTTGATAAATTATTTATGAACAAATTGACAAGTTTACTAAAAAAAAATTATTTTTGTACCATTTTGTTGTAATGACAAAATAATGATTAAAAAAAAATTTAAAAACTCAAAACCATTGTTTCATTGTTAATAATCGTTTTTTATATTTCCATTGTTTAAATAATTTATTGAGAGATTATTTTTTCTTTGAAAATCATAATGGGATTTCTCAATAGGGTAAGAAAACTTTTATTTTTATTTTTATAATTCCATTGTTTATTTATTATAAACAAATTGTAACTAATATTAATTTTTTTCTGAAAGTTATTGAAATTACAGAAACACCCATATGTAACAAATTCGGTATCGTGTAATATTGAAAAGTGTTATGAAAGAATTGAACAAAAATCAGTATTTTGTTACATATGGATGTTTCTGTAATTTTATTAACTTTTATAGAAAAAATGTAAGTACGAATTAGTTTATAAGCAATTGTTAAATCAGTGAACAATGAATTTATTGATAAAAAAATATTTTTTTACCCTATTGAGAAATGCCAATTATTATTTTAAAGATGAAATAATTTCTAAACTAATTATTTAAACAATGGAAATATAAAAAAAAAGATTACAAACAATAAAAACATTAAGTTTTTAAGATTTTTTTATGGTCATATTTCATTCAAAATGGAATGTGGGGGTTTTCAGGTTCAGAGATTATGAATTTTTTGTCAGAATATATTAATAGAATATGGCGACTTCAGGATGACGTACGAGATTTGTGATTATGGTCAGATTCTATTCAAAATTGGTGTGTAGGAGTTTTTGGGGTCGGAGATCATGATTTCTTTCAGCTAAAAACCTTCAGGGAAGAGACCTTTCAATAACGATGCTCTATTAGAAATGAACAGATTGAGGCAAACTAACTAGAAAAGTTGTCGCGCGAATTGTAATAGAATTAATACTTCGACAAGTTGTTACTTACCAACCATTCATTGTGCAATGAAATTAATTGGTATCTAGTTTCATGAATACTTTGTAAAAATCAAATACTTCGACAAGTTCTTACTTACCAACTAATCACTGCCCAACCAAGTTAATTGTAACCTACTTTTATGAACACTCCGTGCGACCAGCTTTTTGAAACCAAATAATTCAACGTAAAATAATTGAATCATTTTCAGCGATGACTTAAATCCATTTAATACGTTTTAGTACACGGCTTGAATAAAAGCTTGTCTTTAAAAAGTTTTTTATTACTTATTTTATTTATAAATGAGTTCCGGCTTGAAATTCTTGCTTAGAATAGAAATATAAGTTCAGCTTTTGATGTACTTCGAAATATTGGATGAAAAATATAATATTTGGATGTTTGAGAGATAAAACACTAGAGAACATTTCAGAAGAGTTTATCATCAGGTGCAGACTTGGCTTGGTAATAAGCTGCAAGCGGAAGACTGGGGTTGGAAACGAGAGCATTCGGGTATGATTCCAATATTTTTGATTCAAGATCCAGCCCACAGTGAACTTCTGCAAATTATTTTTTGTGGATGCAGAACTGGCTGCAATATTAAGTGTGGATGTGCTGGCTCATTGTGTACTTGTTGCGGGACGGATTTCTTTGACAGCCAAGTTTTTTTTTGAAGAGGAACAAACCAGTTATTAGAGTCAAGTTAGAGATATTCTAAAATTGTATTTTTCAATTTCAAAGTGAATTTTTCTTTATGCAAAGATTTAGCACTTCTGAATAAATCAGTTTTATGTAAATACAGGTAAATTATTTCCCAGACACTTTTGCAATACCCTATGTATCAATAAAAGACATATTTCTTTCAAATTTATCGAGATGGATTCAATTTTTGGCATGGTATTTTCTTACATCAAGACGGCGATATCATGTAAGTAATTTAAATTTTTTTCTAAGGAAGATTTCAATAGAAATACTACCTAAAAAGGGCGTCACCATAACATGACTTTCAAAAAAATTTGGTATATCTTCGTCGACCATGGTCCTCAGAACCCAAAAATACCATCAGTTCTAAAGTTTATATATATGTATATATATATATATATATATATATATATATATATATATATATATATATATATATATATATATATTTCCTCCAGTTTCGTGACCACATATATATTTTCACTAATTTCTCGGAAAAAAGGGCTGATTCAGTCAATTCATATAATTTCTCTTAACTACGTTCCGACATGGTATTCATTCATCATAGGTTAAAACAAAATATTTTTTTTTTTTCTGCGTTCGCAACGTTCGTACGATGCGAACGCAGAATTCAAATAAAATAATTTTGTTTTGACCTGATGATGACAAATACCATGTCGAAACGTAGTTACGAGGAATTATATGAATTGACTGAATCAGACCTTCATTCCGAGAAATTGAAGAAAATATATATGTGGTCAAGAAACTTAAGGAAAAAAATATTTGGCTGGGAACTAGAACTGCCAAAAAATGGATGGATATTTCACAACGATGGAAAATAGAATAGGAAGAAATCACCAAATAAGCTACAATAACGTTCGTACGATGCGAACGCGGCATTCAAATAAAATAATTTTGTTTTAACCTGATGACGACAAATGCCATGTCGAAACGTAAGAGAAATTATATGAATTGACTGAATCAGACCTTTATTCCGAGAAATTGAAAAATATATATATATATAAATATATAAATATATGGGATATACCGAAACTTGTTGAGTGGGGGCCTCATTTTTGGCACAAAAATACTTCTCATCAATACCTCGGCTAATGGGAATGGTCCAATAGTTTCAAAATGGCAGCTATTGGAAAATTTAAAAAAATTCCAAATCTTTCATTTTCATACCAAATTATAAGTCGTTTGATAGAGCTCAATTAGCTCCACAACTTTTAGCTGAAAATGTTTTCTCCAAGATGTACACAAATGAAAAATCGCTGTAGATTATCATTAATGAGCTCGTTTTTTTCAATATCATGTTCTTGTTTAGCGACCTCAAAAACCTCTATAGCACCAATTAGAGTGGAATGGCTTTGAAATTCATTGAGTTATTCAAACAATTAATAAACAATCAGCGAACAGAAAGTTTATACATTTATTCAACACTTCAACGTCAAAAAATATTCAGTTGTATATCATAAGAGAGTGAGAATAAAGTGAAAATAATTCGACAGATTTTCGAAAACTTGTTGCCAGGCAATAGACACGAGAGCCCTATGGGCTCGAGTGGCTATTGCCAAATGGCAACAAGTTTGAGAAATAAATCTGGAGAATTATTTTCTTCTTTATCGAACTCTCGTGTGGTAATCTATACATTATTTTTTGATGATTTCCTCGCACAATGATACAATGTACTAAACCAGTTTTGATTCATTCCTCACTCTCATGCGAATTGATGACGGACGTAAAATTAAAAATATACGTTGTCAGAAAATAAAAACAAAATACCTCAAATTATTCCCGCGGAAATTTTCTAGGTAGAATATTCCCACTATAATAATGTTTTTATTGGCCAAAACGCACTTGAATGATTTGAATTGAAAGTTTTCATTGGTTTCTAGAAATTCAAAAAATAATCACTATAATTCTGGTTTTGTACCCTGAAGTGAAAAAATATCCGATGAATTTTTTCATGGCATGCAAAAACTAAATTTGACACACCTGATTGGAGATGTGGAATGTTCTCTATTATACCGTACACATTATTAGAGACAAATCATCAAGAGTATTCTCGATGATTATGAAACTCCGCAGGATGTCTCTTGCAAGAATCAAATTTCAACAACAATTACCATATGATTGATAAAAACTATTTAACAAAAAATTAAACCGACGAAAAAATCAACTGAAAAGCAAAAAATTAAATAAACCTTCTTAGGCTAAATGATAATTGAGCTCCTAAACTTATGTGAGTAACTGATTTTGAGTCGGCGCCGAACAAACAATTATCGAAGATCATTATATTACTTTGAAAGAAGTTATCAAAACGCAGCCGTGTATCTCGCTGCCATCATTTTACGCTTTACCTAATTCAATCGCTAGTTTGTTTGGCGTCGACTCAAAATCAGTTACTCACATTAGTTTAGGAGCTCAATTATCAGTTAGACTGAGACGGTTCATTTTATGTTTTGCTTTTCAGTTGATTTTTTCGTCGGTTTGATTTTTTGTTAAAACGTTTTAATTTTTCAATTTTTTGTTGCTCAAATCTACTAATTACTACCCACTTAATTTTTGATTGCTTCCAAAAGACTCACTCACCTAGCTTACTTCAACTATTAACTGTCGAATAATATGATTTTCTATTTTAACTATTTATTGTTATACAGTGACCGGCAGAAAGTACGCATCATATGGGAAATTCTTGTATTCAATAAATTTTTACGAATATCGATATGTGCAATCGCTCCTGCATCAAAAGCAACCTCAAAAGACGTTGTACAGTGCCGTTAGTGTTTGGAGGGAAATTTAAAAAAATTAAAAATTATGTTTCAAAACACTCTTAGTTGGGAAAATATCGAAAAATGTTATAGAAAAAAGTTGTTCAGAACGTTATTTCATAGCTATGTACAAGTTTTGAAAAAAATCTGAGTTAAAAAAATAAAAATATATTTTTTGCCATAATAAATATTTCAATTTGGAAAAATACATTTTAGACAAAGAAACTCATTAGTAAGGCCAACAGTAATATTTTAAATGATATTTTGTAAATATTAGCAAGCTACTTCTATTTTATTCGGAAAAAAGTGAAATCTATGGATTTGCCATGTATTCAGCTGCTTCATAAGAGGTCACTGAAATATCTCCAGGATGTTATAATAAAAAATTCATATTAAAATTATGTAGATACATGGTTCTTTGTCAATAATGAACAGTATCGGGATTATAATGTCCTGAAGATATTTCTGTGACCTCTTATAAAGAAGCTGAACACATTTAAAATTTTCTTCGAATAAAATAGAAGTAGCTGGTGAATCTTTACAAAATATTAGTCAAAATATTACTCTTGGGCTTCACTTATGAGTTTCTTTGTCAGAAATGTATTTTTCCGAATTGAAATTTTTTTATGGCAAAAATTGATTTTAATTTTTTCATCTCAGATTTTTTTCCAAACTCGTACATAGCTATGAAATGTCGTTCTAAACAACTTTTTCGAATAACATTTTTCAATATTTTCCCAAATAAGTGTGTTTGAGACATAATTTTTGAATTTTTTAAATTTTTCGCCAAACAAGAAAAGACGAACGGCACTGTACAACATCTTTTGGGGTTTCTTCTGATACAGAAGTGATTGCATGTATCGACATTTGTCAAAATATTATATTAAAAAAAATTCCCATATGATGCGTACTTTCTGCCGGTCACTGTATAATATAAATTAATTTTGAAAGTTCTGGTTGGTTGATTCCATCACTTTGTAGATAATTGCATCCTTTCATAGAATGTTATCATTTTGACGGATGTAGGAGGGTCTGTCAATGTCAACTACATATGTGTGCCAAAGTTCGCAAGTGAAAAATCATCCCCTATTTTTCTACCCATAGGGATGGATCATTTCATTTCAAATTGTAATGTGATCAACTATGAGGTATAATCTTTCCAATAAAGAAAGATCATCCAAATCGGAAAACCCACGACAAAGTTATGCCTGATAGAATCGGTTAACGGACCAAAATTCAGTGGGTGAACGGTCAATATCCTTCATTTTGCTACCCTTAGGGATGGATTTCGATGTTCAAATTGGAATGAGACTACTTCCGAAGTACACCCTATCCAATGAAAAAAGAATTATCGGAATCGAACCGCTCTGTAAAAAGTTGTGCGTTATCATACATAAAAAAAAAATGCGTCGAATAGAGAACTTCATCCTTCTTGGTTTCGTCGGTTAAAAAGGGAGTCATGGTCGGTACAACCATGGTCTACAAATCTTAAGGTTAATGATCATTTTCGGAAGGTTTTGTCCGAAATAATTTGTCCATTACAATATATTCCATAGCATATGTTCCCTCTCGTGAAACAATACCACAAAGGATATGACAATCCCCGAACATCAACTCCCTCTTGTCAATCAACGGAATTGATCAGTCAATTATTCGGCACTTCCCCTCGTCTGCTTTTGAAGGCAATGATGCAGATCGCTATTCATCACTTGATTCAGAAGGAACAGCTCCAAACACAACTGGATCAAGATAGCATGATATATGGTTGAACTTTGGCATTAACAATCACCCCGAACGTGTACAAGTGTAGCTATGTATATTGAATGTGGTTCTGGAACAAAAACTTCATTAATGCGTAAACCATTTGTCAGTTCACGTGGAAATGGATGTTCAGTTTTTGTGATGAGGAAACGTGATGGGTTAGGTTTTCATTATAATCTTCCAAGACAAAATCAACTAAAAACTGTTTCGAATCGTTGCGATGAATTTCTTTCCATCTACGAATGGGACAGGACATGTATGCTACTCAGAGAAACCACTTCTTAATTCAAGGTGTGCTTTTTTTTCACACGCTTTATATTAGCTTCACTTGTATGTTTGTTTGTTTGTTTGTTTGTAACCGACTCCTTTGGGCTCGATTTTGACCCACTTCCAGACGTCCGAATGATTTGAAATTTGGCAGATGTACATAATTCTGGAGACAATGCATTAAGGAATTCTTGTGTGGAGAAAAAACAATATGGCGTACGAGTTTTGTGATTATGGTCCGATTTGCTTCAAATTTGATATCTGATGGTTTCCGTGGACGAAAATTATGGTTTTTTCGTCAAAATTGAAAAATTCAGGATGGCGGCTCCAAAATGAAGGACGAGTTTTGTGATTATGGTCTGATTCTATTCAAAATTGGTATGTGGGGGTTTTTGGGGTCGGATATTAGGATTCTTCTGTGAAAATTGGGAAATTCAAGATGTCGGCTTCAAAATGGCGGCCGAGTTTTGTGATTATGGTCTTATTCCATTCAAAATTAGTATGTGGAGGTTTTTGGGGTCGAATATTATGATTCTTTTGTGAAAATTGGAAAATTCAAGATGGCGGCTTCAAAATGGTGGACGAGTTTTGTGATTATGGTCTGATTCGCTTCAAATTTGGTTTCTGAGGGTTTTCGTATTCGAAAATTATGGTTTTTTTGTCAAAATTGGAAAATTCGAAATGGCGGCTCCAAAATGGTGGACGAGTTTTGTGATTATGGTTTGATTCTATTCAAAATTGGTATGTTGGGGTTTTTGGGGTCGGAAATTATGATTACCTAATTCGTTAAGATTATTCCATTTTTCAATTTGCAAAAAAATAATAAAAATAATAGTTTTTATAAATAAACTACACTAAAAAGTAAGAAATAAATAATAGTTTGTAAAAACTTAAAAACACGCTTTTATAGAAAACCAGACTAAAGGAATAGAAAATAAGAAAAAAATGTATTTTATTTAAAAAAAAAGCGTGGGGTGCATGGTATCAATAATTATATAGTACACTACACACCGAGGCAATACCATGCACCCCACGCTTTTTTTTAAATATTTTGTTTTATCTTCTATCTTTTCAGTATGGTTTTCTATGAAAGTGTGTTTTTTAGTTTTTCCAAACAATTATTTTTAATATTCATAATTTCATTGCAGGATCAAAATACTCCTCGTCGCATCTGCAAAAACTATTATTTTTTCAACATTTCCGCAATGATACCATTCCAAAACCCGATGGAAGTAGTGGTCACAATTTTCATGAAGAAAAGTTTGTCATGAAGAACGACTAGTCAGGTGAATATAGTAATAATAAACTTTATTCAATATAAGTATAAATATAAACATACATATCCATATACACAGTATGGTGTGGATTGAGTGAAGCATTAATCGATAAGTGGTGGTCCACTTGTTTTGATGAATTTCGTGATAATATTTAAAATATGTTGAATAGTACTATGTTTTATTGTACTATGGGTTATAGCTTGTTCAATAGCAGTTTTGAATATGGGCAATACAGTAAAGTGGTATTTCGATGGGGAGGAGATATTTTAATATGTTATTGACTTAAAATAAAGTAATATAATTCTACGTATTCATGGAGGACGAATGAAATTAATACTTATGTATTATATTTTTACTTTTTACGTTTCAAGTTTGTAAGTCTGTCAAGTCGTTAATTATTTTCCCATCATTGCTTAAAATGTAATCTTTCAGTTTTATTTTGAATTTGGCCTATGTTGTCTGGAACTTTATGTTTCAGTTCATGCCATGTTACCGCTTCATAAAAAATGGCGATGTCATCAGCGTACCCTATGATGATTCCCTGACTTTTTGAAGAAAATATTCCGTTCATATAAAGATTGAATAATATAGGGCCTAAGACAGTTCCTGGGTGCTCCATATTCAATTTCCATCAGGGCACTCATCGTGCCAGCCATTTTCACTTCTTGCTATTTTCAAGATAATTTTTGAGTAAATTTGCACATTTGCCTTTTATTCCTGCTCGTTCTAAGGTATCTATGAGTACCTGGTGGCTTACAGTTTGAGAGGGGCCTTTGAGAGGTCCTTCTTCCAGTGCAATGTGTATTTGTTTCGGTCAACGCAAGAACAGCGTCTTCCGTTGAGGTATTTTCCTTTGAACCCATATTGTTTGTTCAAGATTAATCCATACTTATGAAGGATGTCATTCTATCCTTCAAAAATCTCTCGAAGATCTTCGACTGATGAGAGACTAGGGAAATGGGTCTGTAGTTGGTGAGTATCGTTTTGTCTCCATTTCGAATATAGGTATTACTATGGTAAGGGATAAATGATGTAGTGGGCGATATATTTTATAGTTTCCATCTTTTAGTTTCTTCATTATATTCAAAATAGCATTAGGTTTTATTATGTTAAGATCAGTGAGTTCGAAAGGACAGTATCAGATATTTTATGATTCGAATTCATTTTAGTTTTTTCAGCGACTGTTTTACCCATTTCAACAAATCTTGGTTGAATTCATTTGCAAGTTCTTTTCTTTCACGAAGAAGTTCTCCGTTTTCATTTTGAATTTCCGATATTTCATTGTATGTTATTTTCGAATTACTCAATTCTGTTACTTTTTTTACGCACTTTATATTAGCTTCACCTGTATGTTTGTTTGTTTGTTTGTAACCGACTCCTTTGGGCGCGATTTTGACCCACTTCCAGACGTACGAATGATTTGAAATTTGACAGGTGTACATTATTCCGGTGACATTATATCAAGAAATTTTTGTTTGAAAAAAAAACAAAATGGCGGCTCCAATATGGCGGACGAGTTTTGTGATTATGGTCCGATTCGCTTCAAAATTGGTATCTGAGTGTTTTCGTGGTCAGAGATATGATTATGTTGTCAAAACTGAAAAATTCAAGATGGGGGCTCCAAAATGGTAGACGAGTTTTGTGATTATGGTCCGATTCTATTCAAAATTGGTATGTGGGGGTTTCTGGGGTCCAATATTATGATTCTTTTGTAAAAACTGGAAAACTCTAGATGGCGGCTCCAAAATGGCGGACGAGTTTTGTGATTATGGTCCAATTCTATTCAAAATTGGCATGTGGGGGTTTTTGGGGTCGGAGATTATGATTATTTTGTGAAAATTTAAGGATTCAACATGGCGGCTCCAAAATGGCGGACGGGTTTTGGGATTATGGTCCGATTCTATTCAAAATTGAAGAATAATAGTTGAAAAAATTGAATAATAATAATAATAGTTTGAAAAACTGAAGAACACGCTTCAATAGAAAAATAAACTAAAAAGTTGAAAATAAATGATAGTTTGAAATTCTTAAGAACACGCTTTGATAGAAAACTGAACTAAAAAGTAGAACATAATTTCAAATGAGTTTGAAATGAGAATACAGTGATTGACAACAAATTTATTTCGTCGTAAAAAAGCGTGGGGTGCTTTTTGAAATATTTTCATAATGATTCTACTTTTACCAATATCTGTCCATGAAATATTAACAACAATTGACATCAAGCACCCCCACGCTTTTTACGATGAAATAAATTTGTTTTAATCACTGTATTTCATTTCAAACTCATTTAAAATTATTTTCTACTTTTTAGTTTAGTTTTCTATTAAAGCGTGTTCTTTAGTTTTCAAACTATTATTTATCCACAGATATTTGGTATTACTGGATTTTTTTTCTTTTTCTTGTTTATAATATACAGATTTATCTTTTTTTATTGGATTGGTTACTTTATTTTTGAATACTTTGTTTTGAGATTGTAGTTGGTTATCATTCGGGTTATTCTCAAGGTTCCTAAACATATTATTTCTCTTATTTATTGACGGTAATAGTGAATTTGTCATCTAAGGTGTGAGTGTAGAGTGTTTTCCCAGATGGTTTTTTGTTTCAATGCATTCATTTATTTCTATTGTTAGTATTTTAATGAATTCATCCATGCAGAGTTTGTGTCCGGATCCGAATATACAGTTTCCAGTCTATGCGTTGAATTTGTTGTTCCTTTTTTTTGTAATTCAAATATTGTATAAATTCATGCTCTTTCACTTCGGTTTTTCTGTCCATTACAATTCGCAGTATAACGGTTTTCGATCAATAATGTTATTTTCAATTATTAGAGGAATAGTCACGTATGTTATTAATATGTGGTCCAGACAGCTTTTATCCTCGCGGGTTCATTGATAGATGATATATACTCAAATTCGTTTAGTGTGATCAGATATTCTATAGTGGAATTCGCCTTCTTCTAGTAGGTTGATGTTAATGTCTCCTACGATAATACAGATTGAATAGATTATTCAAGGATTAATGTCATAATCCACCACAGTGGAATCTGAAACTCAACTTCTAGCTCCATATGTCATATAAATCGATTTGAGAAGCAGCAGCGAATCTGAAAAAGACCCTATGGAAATGTAATCACATTGAAATGAGCTTGAGACTAGCGAAATGTATACGCTCTTGTTTCAAGGAAGGTTTACGGAAAAGTAGGTATGATGTGAAGTTCTATTCACAAAGCTGGATTGATCTGAGCTCTTCCGGCTGTGTGTCATGATCAGAGCTTCTCCTATACCTATAGATGTGGAGAATGTGGGGAACAAAATGATATGAATCAATTATATACATACACTCAGATTAGGGCGAGATGCCATCTTATAAGATAGCAAAAATGTTTTTAACGTCAAATAACTGAATCTGGTGTTAGAAACAATATAAATGCCACAGTCTTCTAAGATTTTTGGGTTACGTTGAAAGGAGTGGCTAACATCGATTGTAACTAATTTGGCGTATCAAATCAAATGAAATTATGTTACATGAAAGATAGTCGAATGCATAGGTAACACGTTGAAATAAAATATGTTGAATCCTCTTGGTATTTCCAGAAAAAACTACTATTTTTTTATTGGTGCCCCTTTTTACCCATTTAAAGCACGCCTCAGCGTGTTTAAATCGAACTTTATAAAACGCGCGTTTTTTAAAGTTACCATGACAACATCAACAAAACGAGAAACGTGAAGTCTGAATGACTTATTTTTGATTATTGATCTGACAGGAGTACCTTGTAACGTCAAATAAAATATTACTAACAATTCGTTCATTTATATGTGCTCCTCCATCCATTTGATGAACTTTTCATATTCTTTTTTATATATCACTGGATTTTCGCGGTATTAACCGCGATTCTGCCTCACTATTCAAAAAATCGATATTAGAATAATTCATTTTTGAGCTCTGGTGACAACAAATATTGATCTTTCATAACAAATTGCAAATGAATATCTGTTTTTCTCATTTCCATGACAACGAAAGGTATACTGATGTCACATCACGAATTCAACCTTCTTGCATTATTAGTTCTTATTTCAATTTTTTGTAGTAATAATACCAGTATATATGATTTCAAAGTGCAACAATAAAAAAAAATAACGTAAAGTATTCGTGG
Source organism: Gonioctena quinquepunctata (assembly GCA_018342105.1). Classification (NCBI taxonomy): domain Eukaryota; kingdom Metazoa; phylum Arthropoda; class Insecta; order Coleoptera; family Chrysomelidae; genus Gonioctena; species Gonioctena quinquepunctata. Next base: position 23,906 of record JAFIRS010000598.1, read on the forward strand.
ATAACTGGTCTTAAAAACACTTGCTCTATTTCGAGCACTCCGGCTGTGCCGTCGTGCTCGAAAAATCGCGCGTGTTTTAAAGCCCTTTTTATCCACTTATACTTCAATATACTAATATTGAAGAAATGAAAAATACATTGGAAAAAAAAGAGGTGGCTAGTTTTGATGATATCAGTGTCGAAAGTGTGAATGTGGTTGTGACAGAATTATTCCCTTGTTTGATTCAATTATTCGTTAAATCGTTTGAAACTGGCATTGTTCATGATGATGAAAGACATTAAGATTACACCTGCCTCCAGAACCGCGAAAAGAGGTTTCAAGGAATTATCGACCTATATTAGTCTTACCAATTCGATCTAGAATAATTAAAAAAATCATGAATCCAAGGGTATTGGAATACCTATATAAAATGAATTTTCTGTATAATGGTCAGTATGGCTCGTGAACATCTAGTGACAGTGAGTCTGCAGTAATAGATTTAATCACAAATATTCAAGTAAATCTAGAAACAAAAACCCTGTGGATTATTATTACTAGACTCATCAAAAGCTTTCGACAGAGTAGATTACAAAATTGTATTGAATAAATTATTCAATAACATTTTATGAAGTACCAAACTCATCTATAAACGATGTGAAAATTATTGATCTGACAGTAAGACAATATGTCATACATCACATTTACGTATATATTTTTTTCCTCCATACATAAGAAATAAATACCACTTTCCATAACAAATACGTTCCTGCTTGTCATGGGTCACCCGCTGAGCCTTATCGGCAATGAATAATATTGAGTCCGTTGGATTTCTGGACGGACTATACCGACAAATTAAATCATTGCTCGAAGCAATAGTAATTTGGTGAACACAATAACTTATTCGATGATCTGCTTTTGAAAAAAAAAATCATTATCGGTCGGCTGATTAACACCTCCGCTCTGTATTCTTTCGAAATTTATCGGAAAATCACTGCTTAACAAATTTGAAATTCATATCGAAGTGAACCTTAGGGAATAGTGATCAAAAGTTGTGTATTCATGTCATTGTAATCATCAGGGTGAGTTACAAATAGTGCTAACTTTGATGTCATACAACCAGAGACACCAAAACGAAACACATAAAAAGTGGCTACTAAAGAACTCATACAAAAAGGGAACTGATAGCGCCAGAATAATAATAAACTCTGGGAGTGTATACTGTCACAACAAAACTGATTTTTCGAAAATTACATATTGTATTGCACAAGATTCGTACTGACACTGCAGTTGCCTTCAATTATTTCGACTTGCCTAACACACAGAGGACATGTCAAAAACCATTGATGACCTTCACGAAGTAATAGGAAATTAAGAAAGAGATATCAGAGCTGAAAACCACCATCAGTGCTGATTTCGTGACACTCAAGGCCAGAATTGAATGCTTGGAGGGCGAGAATGAAACTTTGAAACAGCGCCTCCTTCAAACTGAAAGAAGATCAAACAAAATTAATATTATGATGGATTAGCTGGTGAAAAAAACAACACTCCATCTGATCTGGTGAAATGCATCAATAAGGAATTGAGTATTGTCTGTCATAATCACGACTTTCGCTTCATTACCAGGATAGGAAAAAATAAGGGAGACAAACCAAAATCAATCATTGCAGAAGTAACTAACTTCACTTTGGAAACCCAAATACTCACCTCTTATCGAAACAAGAACGCCAACCTGAAACAACTCGGGTTGCTGTTTTCTCAAGACTATGCCAAAGAAGATTATATGAAGCGTAAATGTATGTACGAACAACTTAAATTGGCTAAAGTCACTGACCCTAATGCCAAAATTGTCAATGATAAATTATTGATCGATGGTACATCTTACTCCTATGAACAATTACTCAAAGAAGACAAGCATAGTGAAAAAACAGAAGAGCGAAAGAGGAAGTTGGAAAACTCGCCTGCCAGCAGCTTCCTTGAAAATCCAAGAACAAGACTCCGTTCTCAATCCTTACGTCCAACTTAACTTGTACTTGCAGGTACCTCTTACTCATGTATTTACTTTTTTTTTGCTTTTTCCTGTTCTCATTTTTTTTTATTGTGATCCCAATGTTATTATTCTTACATTAAATGCTCACTAGTATGATGATCAAGATTTGCCATATCAACTCGCGATCGCTAGTAGCACATTTTCAGCAATATAAAGATTGTGTCTATCTGAAGTTTGATATAATACTGGTCACTGAATCATGGCTCTCTGCAGAAATACCAGATGACCTGATTGCACTTAATGGGTATTTATTCTACAGAAGAGATCGCCTGATAGGGAGAGGTGGTGGTGTGGCAATATACTTAAAATCAAATTCAATCCCGCTGTATATCTACACTTTTAAATAAAATAATTATCCATGTACAGTCTATCCCCATTCTACGTCTTCATTCATCTCTATTCTCCATTAACATATTAGAATAAAGGTTGAGTGTGAGAAAGTACTTACCCATCTAACACATATTATGTCTCACTTACTATCAATAAAAACGATTTCGATTATTATTATTATTTTCATATCATGTTCATGTCAACATTGAATCAACCTCTCAGAAATTTCATGTGGGGATGAACACTGAATGCAAAGTTAGAACTAATCGCGTTTAAATTTAAAAAAATATTCAATAATTTTCCATGCTCACGGAAGACAGAATTGAATATTTTATCGCGAAGAAAATCATCAATATGCTGACGGTAATGGAAATGGATTTTCTACTGAAAACGATACGTAATTAATCCATCAATATGATCTACGTTGTCATGGGAACTAAATAAGATTTTTCAGTGCATTAAGAGATTCCTTCATTTTTCTTCTTGAGTCTCCATAAAGTAATTTCATCTCATGGATTTATTACGTTATCCGCTATTATTTAGGCCACACATTTCGGTAGAACGGGGCTTTTCCTGCTACTCTTCTGCAGTTTGCGTCCCTGCTGATTACCTCGCTTTTTCTCAGATGTCGTTTGGACAGTAAGTGCCTATACAGAAAGCCTTCAAATATCCTCAAACTATTCTGTTTCCATTCAGACAGATTTTCTTTGTTAGAAATGGTAATTTCGTCAGAATTGTCTATAAAAACTGTTATTTCCCCAAAAATATACAAAATTCGACGACATCAAACACACCATAAAAACTCGATGCTAATTGTCTATCTGACAAACCCCAAGAATAACAGTTTGTGATAATTCCACTACTTCCACTCACCATCAACTCGATAGACCTCGTAAAACGTAATCGAGAACCGAAAACTCTCACTGAACAAGGCGTATCTACTTTTCTGAATGATCCAAAAATATTTTTTAACCATTTATGTGTCCCTCGTGATCGGGAATGAGATTGAGCTTTCTGATTCTCATTTCAATTCTGAATAATTACAGGCACACTATTATATTTTCTGAACTGGTGACTCCTGAGGAACAAACAACAGGAGGCTATTTCAAGATGTCGTATTATTTAGTGAATACTTCAATGGACAGTGTTTCATCTGTTCAACTTTTACGGACTACTTTGTAGCTGAGCTTGTGGTTAAAACCCTGGAATACTGGAAATGTGATAGGCGAGTCAAGCAGCGAATTATCATCCTAAACAACTAACTCTTGAGAATGCAAGTTTTCGACTATTCGCCCCAATTTCTTTCATCACTTTGAGACCCATCGAATGGCTACAAATATTGTTCAATGAAAAATATTATCAGTTTCAAAGTGATGAAGATATGTGTTCACTTTCAGAATTAGATAATTCATATGAATTGGTTATTTATCTATTTATTTAAATACATCGGCGTTCTAACAGATTGAATTACAATCCAATGACGAAAACGCTCTGTAGTAGACAATACAAAACTCAAGATTGGGTGACATAGTGCGCAAATTGAGTATAAATTTCAGTGTGAACTGAGGATTAGCTGAGCAAAAATTTGTGAAAAAACTAAGTAACCAATTAATTAATCAAGTAAGTAAGGGGGTGCAATGTTTAGCAGTTATCCATCTTTCCAGATTATTATCGAATACAATGAGTGTAAATATAATTATCAGTTATGGGCAAGGATGGAAAGAAGGGCGGAGAAAGGAGGAAGAGAGAAAGAAGAAGAGGGGGGACATAATGAGAGTTCAACATAGGATAGATCCAGCACTATTTCTGAATTCAAGATGGCTGAAATATGTGTTATATACCCTCTGCATTCTAGACAGTGGTGAGTTAAGTGCAGAGTTTGTATTGGGAATCTGACAATAAAATAGGCTACCGTCTGAATAGCTTTCAATGCTGACGAAAATTTTTTTTAGAATAGTGGAACAGTTTATTTTGCCATTGAAATACTTATGTGAGAATAGTGCATAGAAAATAAGTCTTCCTGACGATAATTTGATTGAGTTTTAGTTTCATAGGTTAGCTTCGTCGAGCTGAAGTCGATATGGTTAATCAATTTGATTTGAATTCTCTATATTCTCTCTATGTTATTCTGATAAATGGGATTCCATACCTGACAACCATAATCTAGGTGACTTCTAGCTAGTGAATAACATGAAGTTACTATGGATTTGGCATTCCTGAAAGACTCAGTTTTTATACTATCAACGTGGTTGCTGAAGTCCAATTTAGCGTCCAAAATTATGCCTAGATCACGAATGGAATTCACATTCTCGAGCTGCTAGCCCTGTATACTATAGACGAACTCAGTCCTCGTTGAAGAAGCTGATTTGACGGCATTTATCAGTGTTCAAGGTCAAATCAGGTTAATTGAGAGTTATCAATGTGTTCTTGGAGATTGTAACAATCACCAACTCATGGAATTACTTTGCAAATCTTCATATCTTCCGCGCACATGCAGAATGAAGAGTGTTGGACGATGTCCCAATGTCATAAATGATTAGAGAGAACAGTAGAGGTTCCAAATGGGACCCCTGAGAAACACCCGAGGTGACTCCAATATTTCAAAAATTGCAACTATTTAATTTTATAAATTGATAACGGTTGCGTAGGTCGATGAATTGGAGTAATTTGCCGTGTAGGTACACTGATTTTGGCCAGTTTGAGTACCAGTGGAGAGTGATCAACTTTATGGAACGTCCATAGATTCAGAAATAGTTTGAACACAGGGTATCAGATTGGTGCTAACAGACCCGCCCCATGTAAAATCCGTTTTGCTCCTCCAGAATCAAATTTTTCACCTTGAAGAATAACTCGTCGGTTATGATACTCTCTAGAAGTTTACCTGGTACTGACAACATTGAGATGGGTCTGTAGTTCGTAAGTAATTTCCATCCCCACTCTTGTGTACTGGAACTATAAACGCCTTCTTCCACTGATTCGGAAAGCCTGCTTCATTCAAGGCCTTATTGAAAATAATTAAAAGTGGATTTTTTATCGATTCTTTACAATACTTCATGAAATAACATGGTAGTGCGTCAGGTCTAGCACCCTTGTTTGTGTTTAGTTTATCGATTGATTTGCCAACATGTTCATCCGTAATGAAATAGATTATGATTGATGGATTATTCGAGTAGTAGACCTGGTCAAAGGTATACCGATGAAAAATAATTCGCGAAGGCGTCACATATATCTATATCACTGATGTAATCGTCGTCATTGTGCGTGATCATGTCCGGGATCGGAATTTGTTAGCAAAAAAGCTCCAGAAGAATTTTGTTTTATTACTCAAGTTAGACTCCGTTTTGTCGACGTAACGCGTTTAACTCGCTTTTATTTTACATTTAATACTTTTTCTGAGTGAAGAAAAAGTGTTAGTCACTTCTAAATATTTTCCATTCACTATGGATATTTTTTGAATTTTTATTTAACGGATTGTATCAGGAACAGAGACCATATTATTTATTCCACGGCTTCCCTCATAATTTTTGACCCAATCAAATGGCCGAAATTTCAAACAGAGAACCAATCAGTTTCATAGTGATAAAACGTCTTCTCGCTGTTTTATACTGATAAAAGCACTAGTAGATTCGATATCGTTTTTCGATAAAACCACTAGTAGATTCGATATTGTTTTTCGATAACACCACACTATGCCCTGTCACCTGCCATTATATGTCAACGCATTCAATTAATATATTATATATAATTTGAATTGTAAGGAAACAGAAAAGGCAAAATGGATTAAATAAGGGATTTTGAGCTCGCTACATACAGTGATTTGATATTGGAATTCCAATAATATACATTTTTCAGACTGTTAAATGAGCCAAGTTAGCCTGTGAATCATGTAACTCCCATATTCTCATACAATCAATGGGTGTTGTGGAATAGTGGTAGGTAACCAGGCTATCACGCGGAGCTAGAAATATTTCGTAAAGAATTGTAAAACCACTAACAACTTCATAGAAACTGAACTGAATCAGTAAATGCATACAGTCAACAGGCATTCAATATTATACTCATAACAAAGCCGAGATGGCCTAGTTAGCTGAGGAGCAGGCCACGAAAAAAGCAACCTGGGTTCGAATCCGAACACCGTAATATTTTTTTATTTTCGAAAATAAATTTCAATGAATATCACAGCGCAGATTCTACAAACTGGTTCTTTACTCAATTCATCCAGTAAATATATGATATTCCTTTCTATGATAGCCTCTACTAACCTCAATTCTCGCGTAAAAAAACACAGACGCTCGTGTAATCTCAGCAGGAAACAAGCCAACCCTATCCCATTTCCCTCAAAATTATATCCTGAATAATGAAACTGGAAAAAATTTGTATTTTGAGTTTTTGAGTGAGTTCAAGAGCAGTGAATAATTATTATGAATGAATTTGTGAAGCGATTCCTTCGATTTTGGAACGAAAAGGATTGTTGAAAATTCGAATATAACATGAATTCTGGTAGTTTCATTCACTTTCAAATGTTATCCGGGAAATATTCTCATCAAATAACATTTGTGTTAAATGATTTTATCTCAAAAGTAAAAAACATTCCTCAAGCATTTTGCCTCTAGGAAATTTAACTTGTGCAATTTACTGCCTTATTATCAAATATTTAACCATTCAAGCTTCGCTTTCGTGGTTCAATCAGATAATAAGACCGCAAATCGCACTCAGTAAAATTTCCAGGCAAAATGCAATATTTCAAAAATATTTTAGCGACTATTTTCCTCATAGCATTTCAACCAATGACCTGTCAGAATTTTTCAAATTTGCAGCGGCAAAATTTGCAAATGACAGCGGCAAAATTTGCAAATCATCCCTTGGGTTTTTTTTTTCGACGATATTTCTTATAAACATACTCCCGTAATTGATTTTCGTGGTTAAGACAAAAGAACTCTGGATATATGTTTGTCATCTGACCACAGAATATATACCCACACAGAAGCGAATGTCGGGCTCTCACAGATATCAGAAAATTATAAAGCCACTCCCTCTCTAAGTGGGACTCCAATGGGGGGTGTGGTGTTCGTTGTTCTAACTCTGATTTGACTTCAGTACTCTAGTACAGTTTTCTATCGCTTATATTATGAGAATTAGACAAAGACGAAAGAAGAATAGAAGAAGAATATTCTGTGGTTTTGTAATCGGAGTAAAAAAAAAATAAATGTCAATGAAAACTTCATGTTTGAAGATTGATAAATTCGATTTGTATTGCTGAATCGTTAGTAAAAATATTATTCTCTATTAACTATATTATTTATCACCAGCATTTGTACAAATCCCCTTAATTTGAGAACAATGTCTCGCCGAGGAGGATCTGTTTGTATTTGTTGGGGATGTTCTTAAAAAACTGAAGGAAATTTAAGCATGTTTTCCCTCATAAAAGATCCTACAAGGTAAGTATGTCAATGGATTCATGATATATAAAAATAGATATACCTACTCAAAATCGTTACAATATAGTTTAGATTGGCATTGTGGTTAAAGGCAGCTTACAGAGAAGATTTACTCGAAAGAAACACAGAGGAACTTCATAAAAACTGCAAAATATGTGAGCTGCATTTTGAGGACAAATATATCATTCGGGGTGAATCAAGAAAACATCTTTACGATAATCCTACCCCTACAATTTTTCCTCAATCAATGCCCACTACAAGAAATAATACAGAGCCTCCCAGAAAAATAACCGTCTGTTTTTGATTGTGGATCCCACATTTTCATGCACCGTTTTCTCGCCCAAAAATCACAAACAATAATTCACCCATTTCCGGCACAATTTCGTACAAAATATGGCCCTTCTATCGAAAAAATCATCCTTCAATAGGTACACATATAATCTGACCTCTCATCACCAACAAATAAACAAACAAACAAACCTCAATCTGAGTCAGGTGTGAGTAAGGATGTAGTGTTGAAGAAGGGTGATTTATTCAATAGTAACGGATACTTCGTACGAAATTGTGCCGGAAATGGGTGATTTATTGTAGATTATGCTGATAGAAAGAAGGGAGCATTTTGAGTGATTTTTGGGCGAGAAAACGGTACTTGAGAATGTGGGATCCAAAACCAAAAAAGGCCTCCAACTCAGAAACGGTATGAGACCACCACATTCTTTCGGATTCGTGTTCAAGATTCAAAAACACGTAAGAAAATTGTAACAGCTAGTTTCAGTGCGTTGGAGTGCACTAACTCAATATTTACCCAACCCAATCTAACCTTAATTTATATTAATCTCATCTTTCACAGATTCACATAATATATATATATATATATATATATATATATCACTCAGTAAATCTGTGTGTGCCCGTATTGTAAATAGTTTCATTAATTGTATTTTAACATGATGGTTGTGCTGATGTCTGACCCATTGAGAAAGGCCAAAACCCTGGCTGAAACGTCTGGAATTAATTAATAAATAACATAAATAACAACCTCTGCTTTTTAAATGAACCTTATTCCAAGAAAGGAAAAACAAGAAAAATATTCAATGGTTAAAAAATAAACAACTAACTATATATATATATATATATATATATATACAAATATGGATCAGCATACTATTTTTTTTAAGGGAGAAAACAATAATTCATAAAAATGAGCAATAAAAAATGATATTCTCAAACGTATGCCCTAACATAGTATATTTATACTAATAAGAAAGGCAATGACTCCAATAGTTCCAATTTTCTTATATCCGAAAAAATATTTCACTCTAGAATCCTTTTACAGTTTATAAAGATTCCCATTGTGTCATTAAATTGACGGAATTCACAAGATAATCCCGTTTTTTTAGTGTAGTTGCACTGAGTTTTTTCTTTTCACTTTTCTCAGTGTGGCTAGAAGTGGGATTCAAGGTTTCTAATTTTTGACCCTAGAACATCAAAGTGCCGACGCATTCTTTCGCTTCTGTGTGGGTATATATTCTGTGATCTGACGTTAAATTGTTGAAAGTGTCAAAATGAGTCGTTTTGGTACAAGTTCATTTGAACAAATTCAGACTGATATTCATAATATAACACCCAAAAATACTTCCAAAAACTCAATTTGGAGACAATTTGAGAAGTTCTGCACTGGAAGGAATTTTGAATTACGCGCTGATACACAAGTGAGCACTCTATCCAAAATGGTAACGGACTACGCATATTACATGAAGAAATCTAATAGTGAGGACTATAGAGAAAATTGCATGAAAAGTATATGGAATACAACAGCGAAGATGTTGCAGTAATATTATTTTCAAAATTTCAATATCATGTTCGATCCTTTTTCGGACATCATTTCCAAGGATCCGCGAAATGCTAAAATCGCGAAGCAGAAGCAATAACAAAGAATGCTCGACAAGAGAAAAGAGAGTTCTAATGCATAAACGAAAAATGAAGTGTATGGGATGGCAGTTGCATGGAAAAATAATCCTGAAAGATTACAAAAAAAATTGTACCATATAATGGCATGTGAACTAGCCTGGAGAGTTGGCGAGGGTGTCCAGTGCAGAAAGCAATACTTTCAAAACGAATATACAAACAACGGTTTAGCAACTGGAAGAATCGCGTACCACCCAATATTTTCCAAAACGAGCCAAGGGGGAGAAAGGAGACTCACTGATAGCAAGTGGCTCGTTACAAATACAAATGCTCCAGATGTTTGTCCAGTGCGTCTGTTGAAAAAACTGTTTGATAAGCGCCCAGCGCACGTCACGACAGATCGACTATTTCTGAGAGTCAATATGGCACGGGATAGTCCAAAATCAGTTGGGTGGTATCAGAATATTCCTATTGGAAAACATTTGATATCAAAATGGGCAGCCGTATCCGCGCAAAGAATTGGTATCGATGTGAAAACTAGAAAAATCACCAATGAATGTCATCGATCCGTAGCGATATCTAATTTGGCAAAATGTGGTACTGGAGAGCACTCAATAATAAAAAATTTCGGACACTCAAGCGTGAATTCTATTTCGCCTTATCCACACCTGAATAGTGAGCATCACAAGAGCCTCATAAATAATATTAGAAAAAGTCCATCTGGATCTGGAGCATCTAATGATTTTGCCTCTGGAAGCCCCTGTCCATACAGTCTCGTTTCTCAACCAGCGGCAACTAATCCTAGTCATTCTGTTATTTACCAGAATTGTTCTTTACATTGTACAAATTTCTATTCTAATCCTGATATGTAATTGAAAGGAATAAAAAACATAATTTTTGGTGTCAGTTTAGTTTATTTGGGAAATAGTCTAATCAAATATATCTTGGTCTATTACTTTTCAGGAAATTTTTTATCTGGAGATTATTGCTTGTAACTCCTCTCTACAAAATGAACGACAAAATCTCTCGCCTTTGGCTCGAGATTTTGAGTATGCAATTTGCCTCGGGATATTACTTAAGCAACAATCTTCCGATCAAAACTTTTTCCGGCAAAATAATATTTCCTTGATATATTGTAACTGATAGAACCCCTAGCACATTTGATATTACCCTCGATGAAATATATCAACACACCCGTTGATATTGATTGTGGAAAACACATGATCTCAATTGATACCCACTATTTCCAAGTTGATATTTTTGTCATTGCCGGTTCGAAAGTTCAAGTAGCTGAAAGGAGTTTTATGCTTGAATTTAGAATCATTAGAGATCAAGATTTTTACTTACGAAGAAGGATGGTCTTCTGGAACAAAAGGTATAGTTCTTCTGGTCACATTGACATACTTCAATGAACTGAATAAGATGTCAAGACATCTATTCATTTATGTTTTTGATTCCATTGAGTTGTCTAAAATTTAGCAAGTCGAAGGAGTCAACAAGAATCTCACCTCGCTGATCTGATATCCACTCATAGATGAAAACTGTACATCACAGTATGCGGATAATAAGATTAGGATTCGAAGTGAAAAAACAATATTTGAATAAAATTATGCAATTTTTTAAGTTTGTTCACACAATGACTCTCATAATTATGTGGAAACTTTGCCAATACATGACAAGCCTCTCAACAGTCCTTCTGTCCACAATCTCCATTATCTTGCCATTCATCAGTTTATGAACATCTTTCTTATACTTATTGTTCGATCAATTAGGCATTTGTGTATTGAGATCGATGTCCAACATGACCCTGTGAAAGTCCATTACAATCAAATCATTATTGATGACCTGTTTCGAATTCCCATAGTAAACTACGTACTTTCGTTTGACATTCAAATTCTGAAGCAATTTTGAAATTTGGCTCTTGAAATTTGGAGGAACAATATTTACCTCCAGAAAATGAGATTCTGAATGTGCTTCATGGGATGATGTACGTCAACCTCAAGACCATATCCATATGAATTATCCTCTGTAACAATTATAAGTCTGGATGTATAACTTATCCGTAAACTAAATAGGTTCAAGACCCAATGAGGTCATTCAATGTCAGTCATTTAATTTATTGTACAATGGTTTGTCGATCATTTTCACTGGATCTTCATGTATATACTTGACGAGTAAGTAACCTAACCTATGTCATTCCACCTCAATTCTCAAGATCTTCATTACAACTTTATTGACCATAACTTACTTGCAGGTATCGCACGAAATACAACTTTATTAATAATAATAATAATAATAATAAAGCGGCTTTATTCATCATTTCAAATTCTACATATAACAAAGGAAAAATTCAACAGTATTAATTAATGGACAGAAGGTGAACGATGAAAAGGCGTAGTGTCAGCTATAGCTGTTTTTCAACTCGACCATAAAAAAAGATAAAAACAAAAACAAAAAAAACAATTAAAACAAACAGAAAAGTAATAAATAAGGTAAAATCATCACAAATAATCTACTTAAGCATATAACAAAATACAAAAAGTTAATAATAAGTTCGTTACTGTTTTATACCTTATTGGTTAGTGTTACTCAACATCTCAAAACATATATCAGAAGCGGGATCTATCAACGTAAGAACAAAAACTGCCTATTCTCCAGCTGAAGTTTCAGTCTCTTTTGAAATTACTAAGTGTGTACAGTCTGAATTCATTGGGTAACTGGTTATACAATTTGGCAGCATTGTATGAAAAACATCTTGTGTAAATTGTAGTGGAGTGAGGAGGAATGACAAGAATGTGTCTATTCCGGGTTCTGAGGTCGTTCAGTGCTGAAAACGTCTTCAATTTTTCAAAAAGGTATTTAGGAGTTTTCGTTATAAGAACTTTGTGGGTTATTGATAGTAGGTGTAAATTTCGAAGATCGTTCAACCTCAGCCAACTAGAGTTATCGAATTCCGTACTTATGTGGTCAAATTTCCGAATACCAAAGGAGAATCGAATGCACGAGTTTTGTATTCTTTGCAGACGATACTGGTCAGACTTCAGGAGGGCAGGTCCGTAGACGCTATCACAATAAGATAGCTTGGACGTTATCAATGATTCGCATAAAGAAAGCTTCAAGTGCTTGGAAAGCATGTGTCTGTTAGGAAAGAGTTGTCTAAGGATGTTGAAGGATGCCTGGCAAAGATAGCTTACATGTTTGGTGAATCTCAGCTCAGAGTCGAGCCACAATCCTAGATTTTTACATTCTTTGACTATAGGCAATATATCACACCCGATTTTTATTTTCATATCTTCACAAGCACTTTCCACCTCCTTTTTTGAACCGAAAAACATGATCTGTGATTTTTTTGAATTCAAGCGTAAATTATGAGCAGTGGAAAACTCGTACAATTTATTCAAATCTTCATTTAAATGATTTTGTGTTTCGTTGTGTTGCAGAGCATTGAAAGATAAATACAGCTGAGTATCATCGGCGTAGTGATGAATTTTAGCAAACTCTATAATTTCAAAAAAATCGGAAATGTATAAAGAAAACAGAAGTGGCCCCAATATAGATCCTTGGGGAACACCATAAGCAACCGACATTGCTATCGACCCTCCGTTTCAAACAAGAATTCCATTACGCCAAACTATGCGGAGAACTTATATAATGCCATACAATTTATTGGGTCGAACGAGATAATTTCAGTAATAAGCCAACTCTTTTGGTAAACATATATTTGAGTTATAAATTTCCGTCAGAATCCCTTCGTCGATATTATGTTTTTATAATGGTTCAGGTAATTACAATGTGCTTAAGTGAGTTTATTCCACAAGGATATCGTGTTCAATGGATATTATGAGGTGAATCGGGTGCAAATGTTTACAGCCTTAAAATATTCATGTTCGGATCTAGAGAGGTTTCGAAGCAACACTCTGCTGTTCCCGATATTCAGTCAGAAATTATCGATAATCAATTAGGAACATGTATTCTCCCGAGAACTATCGAGCTGGATGAATTATTAGTATGTCTGGAGATTAGCGATACTTACGCATGCCTGAAGATTTTGATCTTGGTGAAGTTGAAAAAATTAACAATGAAATTTGAAGGATAACGTTTTAAGTTGTAGAAATCAGAATCATTGAGTAACAACAAAGTTTTTCGATAATTTTTTCCAATTCATCGAACTTTTTGAACTCGAGGAAATGTCTTACATTGAAAATATTTCACAATTCATGATTGAAAATGTTATTAAATCCAATATATTCTCCATTAAAAAATGATTTCACTAAAAGAATTACCATCGACTGACGATTCGTGGTTTGACGTAATTTTGAAGTTCTCCTCAAAAATATGTTTAGATATGCAAATATTCCAGAGGCAGATATAGTTCTCATATTTGTAGGGAGTGAGAAAAAGTAGAAAGTGAAGAAGCTTCCTCAACTCCATTCAGAGTTTTTCAACACATGAGTTTTGAAAAATGTGTACTTGGAACTAGCCAATGCTCATAAAGCTCAGGTTTCAGCTTGATAGTTTTATGGCTCAAAATTTGCATAAATTACTGCAGAACTAGAGGCATCTCTCAAGTTGGTATGAGTTTTTGGATGTATGTTTGTAAAAATTAAAAAAACAATTTATAAAACCCTTACAAATATAGAATAGTCAAGAAATTAGTTGCTCTGATGTCAAATTAGTATTACATGATTGAAGAAATACTCATTTACGAAACAATCATTGAGAGATACTCAACATAGTTTATCGATAATTTTTTCTGTTTCATTGAACTTTTTGAACTTAAGGAAATGTCTTGCATTGAAAATATTCCACAATTCATGATTGAAACTGTTCATCAAATCCAATATATTCTGCATTAGAAAATGATTTCACCAAAACTATTACCATTGACTGACGATTTGTGGTTTGACGTAAGAATATGTTTAGATATGCAAATATTCCAGAGGCAGATATAGATCTCATATCGTAGGGGGTGGGAAAAAGTAGAAAGTGAAGAGCTTCCTCAACTCCATCCAGGGTTTCTCAACACATGAGTTTTGAAAGAAGTGTACTTGGAACTATACAATGCTCATAAAGCTCACGTTTCAGCTTGATAGTTTTATGGCTCAAAATTTGCATAAATCACTCCAGAACTAGAGACATATTTCGAGTTGGTATGAGTTTTTGGATGTATGTTTGTAAAAATTGAAAACACAATTTATAAAACCCTTACAAATATAGAATAGTCGAGAAATGAGTTGCTCTGATGTCAAATTAGTGTTACATGATTGAAGAAAGACTCATTTACGAATCTATTATTGAGAGATACTCAACATAGATTATCGATAATTTTTTCTGTTTCATTGAACTTTTTGAACTCAAGGAAATGTCTTGCATTGAATATATTCCACAATTCATGATTGAAAATGTTCATCAAATCCAATATATTCTCCATTAGAAAATGATCTCACTAAAACACACAATTGACTGACGATTTGTGGTTTGACGTAAGAATATGTTTAGATATGCAAATATTCCAGAGGCTGATATAGATCTCATATTGTAGGGGGTGTGGAAAAGTAGAAAGTGAAGAGCTTCCTCAACTGAATCAGAGTTTCTCAACACATGAGTTTTGAAAGAAGTGTACTTGGAACTATAGAATGCTCATAAAGCTTGGGTTTCATGGCTCAAAATTTGCAAAAATTACTCCAGAACTAGAGGCATCACTCGAGATGGTATGGGTTTTGGGAAGTATGTTTGTAAAAATTGGAAAAACAATTTATAAAACCCTCACAAATATAGAATAGTCAAGAAATTAGTTGCTCTGATGTCAAATTAGTGTTACATGATTGAGGAAATACTCATTCACGAATCAATCATTGAGAGATACTCAACATAGTTTATCGATAATTTTTTCTGTTTCATTGAACTTTTTGAACTCAAGGAAATGTCTTGCATTGAAAATATTCCACAATTCATGATTGAAAATGTTCATCAAATCCAATATATTCTGCATTAGAAAATGATTTCACTAAAACTATTACCATTGACTGACGATTTGTGGTTTGACGTAAGAATATGTTTAGATATGCAAATATTCCAGAGGCAGATATAGATCTCATATCGTAGGGGGTGGGAAAAAGTAGAAAGTGAAGAGCTTCCTCAACTCCATTCAGGGTTTCTCAACACATAAGTTTTGAAGTATGTTCGTAAAAACTCAAAAAACAATTTATAGAACCCTTACAAATATATAATAGTCAAGAAACTAATTGCTCTGATGTTAAATTAAATTATTGAAGAAATACTCATTTACGAAACAATCAATGAGAGATACTCTTCTGAATGTTGATATTTTGGGAGCATGAGTGGGAAATACAGTCGAATGTGGGTGTTGATTTATTATAATTAATTAGTTCAATTAAAGTTAAATAATAGGAGATATGAATATAGGCCTTCCACTAACTGACACATTTCTGTGGAAAATGGATTACCTGATGCCAACTCTCTCTTCTACACACACACACACACACACACACACACACACACACACTAACTGACAGCTTTTTTTAATAATAATTAACTATTCTCAATGTATATGGCTACTAATCTGCAATCAACATGGCCCTCCATTCTCCTGAATTCTGAAACTAATGATTGCGATACAATCACAGTATTTCGAATTTATTGACATTCGAAAGATGCCCACAATTTATAGAAAAGAAGCAGAAAAATAAATAGTTCAGAATTCAGGGAAAGGAAATGGATACATGAATCATTAGTTGATCTCATCAACAAAAAAGAAGATGTATCAAATAACGTTACAATGTTTTTTGTGGAGGTATCGGATTCCTGTTTTCCATATTTCGGTTCTTCTCTCCCCCTGGGAGTAAAAATTATTAGTCATCTGTTCTGAGAAGGGCAAATAAATTTGCCTCGAGAGTATGGCAGATTGGGACAACACGGAAAGTCTAAAGCACGAACGAAATGACACGAAAAAAAATTAAAAGGAGCTTTCTGTATTTTATTGAATGGAAATGCTTGTTCTTTCACTATGGTTCCAACATGGATGTCCCCACTGGAAAAGGAGATGAACTACAGATATTTTGTACAAAATAGATCACGTTGAAGTAAACATCTTGTGAACTTCTGTTACACGAAATACTTCAAGAGCAATTTAAAATTGTGAATAATTTCCAAAAACCAGGAGTTGATGAAGGGCACAGAGATGATTCCCGAAACGTTATCAAAGGAAGTATATTTTTAACCGACGATACCAAAAAGGAGGAGGTTCTCTAGTCGACGCGTATAATTTTTTTATGTATGACTACGCATAATTTTCTACTGAGACGTCCGATTCCGATAATTCATTTTTCAATGGATAGAGTGTACTCCGAAGTTGGTCCCATTCGAATTTTAAAGATGAAATCCACCCCTAAGGGTAGCAAAATGAAGGATATTGATCACTGACCCTCTGAATTCTGGTCCGTTAACCGATTCTATCAGGCGTAACTTTGCACTGGATTCTTTGATTTGGATGACTTTTTCTTTATTAGATAGGGTAGTTCATCATATTTGGATTTCTAATGGAATTATTCACCCTTACGGGTAGAAAAATAGGGGATAATTGATTTTTCACTTGTGAACCTTGGCACATCCATGTAGTTGACAATGACAGATCGCTACTGTCATTATTTTTGTTCTACATCTGTCACAATCATCATATTCTATGAGAGGATGGAATTATATATAAAGTAATGGAATAATCTAACCAGAACAACAAAAATAATAATTTATATTGTAACAAATAGTTAAAGTAGATAATCATATTATTTAACTGGTAGTAGTTAAAGTAAGGTGGGTAAGTATTTTGGAAGTAATTGAAAAATAAGTAGGTAGTAATCAGTAGATTGAATCCACAAGAAATTGAAAAATAAAACCTTTTCAACAAAAAATTAAACCGACGGAATACGGAACTGAAAACTAAAAAATAAAATAAACCTTAGTCTCACTAACTAAGCTCCTAAACTAATGTAAGTAACTAATTTTGAGTCGGCGCCAAACGAACAATCAACGAAAATAATTGAGTTACTTTAAAAAAATTATCAGAATGTCACCGCGTAACTCGATGCCATCATTTTACGCCCTACCTAATTCATTTGCTTGTTTGTTTGGCGCTGACTCAAACTTAGTTACTTACATTAGTTTGTGAGCTTAGTTATTGAGACTAAGAAGGTTTATTCAACTTTTTACTTTCCAGTTCCTCATTTCGTCGGTCTAATTTTTTGTTCAAAAGTTTTTATCTATTCAGAATTTACTTTTGTTGTGAATAATAATGGTAAACGGTACGTTACTGACAAATTTGAAATTTTCTTAGTTTATTTTGGAATCCATAACATCAAAACCGCAGTAACGTATCGAGGCAAATTTAGTAATTTGCCATTCTCAGAACAGATAACTAAAAATGAATGGAATTATATCAAGGAAGCAAATAAAGATACTAAATTTGATTATTATGAAACCATCTTAAAACACCGTATCTCGAATAGAAGTGAAAGACAACTCAATTGAAGACCCTGAGAACATTTTTGACAATTTCAGTGACTTCTTCGTGAATATTGGAAATCAAAATATCACTTCAGATAAAAACAATCACTATTGCAAACTGAAGGGACAGTATTTATAAACACCATTCTCGATATCAAGAATTGAAATTTCCGGATCCTAAATGCATAAAATCGGAATTGATAAAATCTATGATACCACAAATTATCAAACATCATGAATGATTCACCAAATAGAAGATAGTTTCCCACACTGTGATAGCAATATCCAAGAGTGGAGACAGTACAGAAAGATCAAACTACTATCCAATGGATTCAGTAAATTTCCCGTGAAAATCATGAGAATATATCAACTAGCTTTCTGAAAAAATATGGAATGATATCAGAATCACAGTTTGGATTCCAACAAGAAAGATACACACAAGATGCCATTCTATAACTATTCTATATACATCTTCTACAAAGTCTACTATATTCATTTTTTGTTTCATATTGCCAACTGATACATCTGGTTTACAATTCCGAGATGCCATCGTCATCTGTCTATCCATGCATATATAATTACATGTTAGGAAGTCCATCGTCCTAATGGATTTGTTTTTCACGATTGCTTGTATCTGCAATCGTCTTATACTGAAGTTCGGGTGCAACTTACCTATTTATATGTCTGTCGATGCAATGGTGCGTGTAATTCCGTCATTTGCAGTGATGCGTGTGATTTCGCGCGGTGTGTTGGTGCATGGATTCTCTCAAGACGACGGACTCCGAATTGGATATTTTTCGCTTTCTCCAATTATTGCCAACATATACATGGAGTGGTTCGAGGAATCAGCTATACAGGAGGCGGAACACAAACCACTGTGGTTGAGATACGTGGGTGACACTTTCATTATATAAAGCCATGGAGATGAAGAAAGGGATTCGATCAAATTCACGATGGAAATAGAAACCAACAGTACCTTACCTTTCCTTGATGTGAATGTTGAGAGAACAGACAACGACATCCGCACCTCCGTCTATAGAAAGAAGACCCATACGGGACAGTATCTCAACTACAGCTCCAACCATCCGAGTTCGACAAAGAGAGGGATCGTAAGAACATTGGTGAAAAGAGCGAAGCACATATGCAACAACAAGGAGTCACTAGATGCCGAGTTAAACCACAGAGAGGACCTTCACCGAAATGGATACCCCGAGAAACACATTGGAGAAGAATTGAAAAACTCGAGAGAACGAAGACATCCGAAAAGCAACAACAAAGCACAGTGATCTACCTTCCGTACATCAGAGGTGTCTTCACGAAAATCAGAAGGATCGGAAACAAGTTCAATATCAAAGGCTACTTCCCTTCCGGCGGAACATTACGGAGTTTCCTCACCAAGACCGAACCTGACAGCAGAACCGATATCAGTCAGAACTGCATTTATGAAGTTTCATTTGAATGCGGAGATTCCTACATCGAAGAGACAAAGAGACCATCGTCGGTAAGAACACAAGAAATGGACTCAACGCGGAGAAACGTCAAAATCGGGAATCGCTGACCACGCCTGGACTGAGCACCATGGGATTAATTGGGACAACGCAAGCGTTCTACATAGAAAGGAGCATTGGTTCAAACGAGAGTTCGAGGAGGCCGTCTGCATCGAGGCCAATAGCGCCTTCAGTCAACCAAGCGTTGAGATGAAGAACGTTTGGAAACCGCTCATTGCCCTCTGGGGCGAACCGAAGAGGCGCGAAATGACACGCATCCCTGCTCATGGCGGAATTACACGCACCACTGCACCGACAGATATATAAATAAGTAAGTAGTTAGTCAGTATTCCCCTGAAGACGATTTCAGATACAAGCAATCGAAACGTCGTGAATAACTGGACCTGAGGAGCTGAAATTTTGAGAGCTTTTTCTTTCGATAATATGATATAACCAATAAGAACGGTTTTTAGAGATTGTTTTCGTTTGAACCCGTCTTGAATGCAACTTCGGATGGCCGATTTTGTGAACTCGAGTGCGGGTTCTGGGCCAACATATGGAGTTGATTTTTTCCTGAGTTAGGGTCTTGAAAATTGGTATTTTGGCTGTTACAAATGAATAAATCATTGATTTGTTGAAAATATAAACAGGATGTTCATAAAATCAGATGTGGAATCATCTGCAACTGAAAGATAAACTTTAGTCTTCCATCGTCAAGATAACCTCTTGTGGGGTATCCATGTTGAAAGGGAAAACATTCTCAATTGAATATTGATAGAAAGATTTTTCTGTGAATTGAAAAATCCACAATTGAAATGAAGTCATTTTTTGTGAATATCCAACAGAAAACAACTACTTCTCTGGCTAAAGCCACGCTGGACATTGGACTACATCTTTTTTTTTGTCCGGGGAAGTTGTTGTTTTCTGTTAGACATTCACAAAAAATAACTTCATTTTAATTGTGGATTTTTCAATTCACAGAAAAATCTTTCAATCAATATTCTATTGAGAATGTTTCCCTTTTCGAAAATAAATCATGTTTAACATATTTGAGAACTCCGTCTCCGAAGGAGTGGAGAGGGGTTGATGAATTTATATTGATTAATACATTTGTGATAGTAGTAATACGATAACGTGAAGTGGTATAACGGGAAATGAGATAACGTTGAACGGTATAACAGAAAGCGAAAAAATCCACATGAGCTGGATGGAACAACACAAAGAATAACACAAGAAAAAATACAAATTCCACTCGGATGAAGTCGCGGGAACCAGATCTATGGAGAAACAAAACTTTTTCCTCACTCGTGTACTCTTGACAGGCTTACCCGCACTGCCTGAAATGCTTTATAGAAAAACTGGTATAACTGTTTACTTACGCCCGTATGCACCGTAGGCTAATTTCGCGAATTAGTTACAGGAACCTGGATCAGATTATTGTTTATTATGCACCGCAAGAAAAATCTGGTTTAAGCTCCAGATTTTCTAATCGGTCAACGAAGCGTGGTTTAGCGAATGACGTCTATTATTTTGAGTGTTGAGTTTTTTTGCAAGTTTTTCATTATTTCTGGATAAAATGGAGGACGAAATATTCATTGATGATGACCTAGATATCCTCGATATCATCTTTGGTTTCCCTTTCGACTTACGAAACCTACAGTTATCAGCTTCCTGAAAAACATAGAAGACGAATTGAATTCCAAAGTGATTTGTGAGTTGATGAATGCAAGGGAGTGTCTGTCTTTGTGTCCTGTTGGCTAGTAGATTACCCCACCTCATGCACCTTCACCCAACGAAACTTATTTCATGGAAAATGCTCCTTGGCTACATAAATAGTTTTTCGGTGATTTGAGGTGTAGTGGTATAACGGCTACTAGCAGGTATCTATCTACTATCTTATTTATTTCAGAAATAATAAATAATACCTGACCACATTGCTTCTGTATTCTTGTGCGGGACATCAGAGTACAATCGGAGATTTTATTGGCTGCCATCAGACCACAATTTCCAGAAATCTTCCGTATCTCGCTTCCATGCTTGAGAGAAACTTTGTTAATTTTTTTGTCCTCGATGATATATGCGTGTTTCAAGAGTACCCTCATGAGACTCTGCTTTTCTCCCGGGAAAAAATTAGGAATTCTTTTTGTGTTTTCACCATCAGTCATTTTGAAAATAAAAATCGAAACTGACAATTTTGACATTTCACCATTGCCAACTATCAAAAAATCTTGCAATACCAACGTTGTCAGATTTCCAATCTGAATTATTTAATCTGCTGACGGTGCATAGCTACGGGACAAAGATTACAGGGATTGAGGAACTAGAATGAGAATTGACAAACGGTGCATTCAGGCATTAGAGATAGAGAGAAAAAAATCAAGAGAGATGGGTATACGATGCGTAATTGTACAAAAAGTAATGACTTTTGACATTAAAAGTGCATGCATATATGATTAAAAAAAAATGTGACGTGAAACCTTAACACGGAGTTTATATTCGAAATCAGTAGAACAAAATCCATATGTTTCATATAAACTGAATAAAAAAATGTTTTATAGCAGTCCTGTGTAATAAGATTTCTATTCCAATAATACAAATTATTTATTTCCTCAAAATAACAGTTCTCCTCACAAACCAAGGATGAGTGGTAACAGAAATCGAAATGGTCAACGGTATGAATATAGCTACATCGAGAGACAAAAAAAACAATTTGGTAGAATGAAACTGCAGAGTACGTTCCGGAAAGTAAATTGTGGTAACGAAATGAGTTCACTACTCACACCGACTTAAAACATACAGGGCGTTTCTCAATAATATGCTAATATTCAAGAAGCTTATTCTTGGGTCCAATTTGAGAAGAAAACTTCATATGAACATATGTCTTGAAAGTCTCAACGTTTGAACTACAGGGTCCTAAAATTGTAAGTAAAAAATCCTTTTTACAAACTTTTATTTCACTTGCTTTGTTCGTTTGTCATTCTGTCATTCTTTCCGGTTCAAAATTTCAATTTTCGGAGCACTTGCCGACATCCGATTAGCTGATATCTGGTCGGTGACAATGGCTTCTGTAATTTTTGTTGGAGAAAAAAAATGGCGGCTCCAAGATGACGGACGAGTTTTGTGATGGTACGATCCGGTTCAAAATTGGTATGTGGGGGTTTTCGGGGTCGGAGATTATACATTTTTTGGCAAAATTCATGAAATTGAAATGACGGCTCATGGAATTTTGGTTATAGAAAAAAACAAAATGGCGCTCTAAGATGGCGGACGAGATTTAAGTTTATTGTCCGACTCGATTCAATTGGTATGTGGGGGTTTTCAGGGTGAAAGATTATGAATTTTTCTTCAAAATTCATGAAATCAAAATGACGGCTCCACGATGGCCGATGATCTCTGTGTTTACGGTCCGATTCTATTCAAAATTGATATGTTGTGGTTTTCAGGGTCGAAGATTATGAATTTTTTCATAAAAATTGACAAATTCGAGATGGCGGACGAGTTTTGTAATTATGGCCCGATTCGATTCAAAATTGATATGTCGGGGTTTTTGGGGTCGGAGATTATTGATTTTTAGTTCAAATTTATAAATTAAAGATGGCAACTCCAAGATGACGGATGAGTTAATCCTTAGATGGTCTTCTCATTGAAGGTCTAGATAGCTCAGAACTTACAGGAAAAATGCCTCATAATAACGATGCTTTAACAAAAATGCATAGATTGAGGCATAATTGAGTACTGAAAAGCACAAAATGAAATAATTGATAGAAAACATTTTTGAAGACAAGCTTTCATTCAAATGCACTAAAAGCTTTTGTAGTCGAACTGAAAACTTTGCGTGACAAGCTTTTGAATTTATAACCCACGGAATAGCCTACGTCACACATCCAAAGCAATTATTTTTTACTTCAGTGCATTTCAATAAAAGCTTGTCTTTAGAAAGGTTTTAATCATTTGTCTTTATGATAACTTTGGTATGACCCTAGATATTTTTGTGGAACGTAGTATGCATCTTATATGCATCCAAAGGCATTTTCCACTGTACAAGATATTTTTTTATTTTGGCCAGTGGTGTTCGTGCGGGATTTGCAATGATTCATTTGAAAGAGAAAAGTGATACGCCACTGCTTTTTCTTTAAGTAAAAATTATTGTTGAAATCCTCATTCCTTTCCGAACAAATTTGCACGTTGTTATGAAATTGGAAAGGAAGGATTTAAAAACGTATCTAGTAGGTAAGAAGCAGATTTTGCTTTGTAAACAAACAGTTTTGGCATTTGTCTACCTACTCTAGTTGTCACGTATTCAAGTCATCAAAATGAACAATATTATCGGAAAATCATGGTCCTTTTCACGAATTCTTAGTATGCAGATATTCATGACATGTATATGCTTGCTGATGGTAACGCACTGGAAGCCAGGAGGTTGTATGAAGACTGCTTTCCAGATAGAAATATTCCAGATGCAAAACATTCATAAAATGTGAAAAGGGTTGTTTTGAACTAGAAAATCATCGAAAGGGGTACAACATACTGTAAGAATACCTGAAATTGAGGTAGTGGTTTCGAATTCAATTGTGGACGATCCCGCATTAAGTACACGAAAATGTTCTTGTTTGGAAAATTCTCCATGACTTTTTATCATATCCCAACCATATCCAACAGCTTCAGAAGCTACTTCCTCGTGACTTTCCATCACGGATGAACTTTTGCCGATGGTTTCTTCAAAAAGTATATGAAAATCCTTTACTTGATACTTAAATTCAATTCACCGATGAACTTAATTTTTCCAGAATCACCATTCAAACCTTTCACACTGATGAACTTTGGACAAAAAAAAAACCCACATGCAATCTTGGAATTCCATCACCAGAAGGAATTTTTTGTCAACGTGTGGGCTGGAATATGCGGTAATTATTAAATTGGACACTATTTTTTTCATGCGAGGTTGAATGGGCATAATTACCGGCAGAAAATTCATTATTTGATATTGAAATTGTATTCACAGATGAGGCCAACTTTTTAAGGAACGCCATCTGAAACTTCCACAATAATCATTTTCGGGCTGAAGAAAACCCACATGCAATCTTGGAATTCCGTCACCAGAAGCAGTTTTCCGTTAACGTTTGAGCTGGAATATGCGGTGATTATTTCATTGGACCCTATCTTCTTCATGCGAAGGTGAATGGGCATAGTTACCGGCAGTTTTGCGAAGAATAATTGTCAGCTTTGATAGAAGATGTTGCTATTTTAGTAAGAAATTGACTGTGGTTTATGCACGATGGGGCGCCAGAGCACTTCAGTGCTTTGGCGCGCGCATTTTGAAACCAAAATTACAATAATCGCTGGATAGGTCGCAGAGGACCATAGGCATGGCCAGTTAGGTCCCTGGACCTCAATAGTTTGGATTAATTCTGTGGGTCATTTTAAAACATTCATACTGAAGAGCAGTTGAGCAATCGCACCATAGGAACCTGCAAAACTCTCGGCACTTTCCAATGAGTCCATGAGAAAAAGAGCAAAGGCATGCATATTCTATGGAGGTTCACATTTTGAACATCTGACCGATTTATTTCTTTGTTCGTTCAGGGTAATTCCAAAATGTATTTAGATCACCTTAATTTTATAATTTCACCGTTTAAAAATTATTCTCTTATATTTTTGTTTAGAGTTTTATTAATTGTTTTTTCTCGTAGGTGATCTAGCGAGTTCCCAGCAAACATGTTACGCGTGGGCCTCTAGACGCACTTTAAAAACAGCCGACAGATAACATAAGCGGGCCATAATCATGATACGTCATCGGCCCGGCTAGCCCAGAAGGCCTCCAGACTACCACCCGCTTTATTACATAGCGGGACTTCAAGATGAACTGATACTGCATGGTACATTGGGATTGCGGGTATCCTACTAATCAACCGCGTCATTCCACTGTTGGGATTTCATCAATGATCTATGCAAATATACAGAGGCGTCCAATTCAAAATGCAGTACATGGAAGTATAGGGTATCTTAGAAGGCAATGAGCATGAAGACGGCCATATAAGCGCTCAAGAACAATCTAGCATTATTTATATCTTCGAAAACAATGGAACTTCAATGAAGATAGGTCATTATTGTACATAATATATTCGCCAAACATTCTGAATCGACTGATTCATAGACGAGATATATACAATTCACTGTTTTCACTTTCCGAAGCCACTAATTGTAGAGGATTTCTGAAACTGTAGAGCCAGATTGTTCCTATTTACCTAAACAGACAACTTGTTCTCCATTTAAACCATTTTCATTATATCTCATATGGTTTCCAAGGTACTCATCCATATTTCCCACATATTGCATTTTGAACTGGCCTGGAAAAATATTTCACCGAATAGATAGAATGACAACACACAAATCTGAAAAAATTCTCGCCACTTTGATTATTTTTCATGACCATATATCACAATGACCAATGAGCAGACAAAATAGAAAATACTCGATTCGTCATCCTACACGGAATCAGCAGTAGGGCCAACTGCGAACGTGACATTCAGTAATGCCAATGTTGCAGTTTCATTACAGAGGTCGCAGCGGTGCGGCGCGTAATGCCACATACTGTGTCAAAACGACATCGGCGCGATTATCGCAAATCTTCAACGGGTGACTTCTGGCTAAATTCAAAACATCCATAATGAATATAAGTATGCTCAGCCAAAGCTGTAAAACTGATATCAGTCCAATTATTTACCGACATCGGTGTGCCGCCGCCGACATCCTACCGCAGTTAACAGTCTATTTACGGCTCATTCATGTTTGCTAGGATGCAAATGAATAAATTTAATTTTTTTCATGCAAAAACCGTACGTCGAAGGAATGGAAATTTTAAAAATGATTTTTACTTTCAGAACAAGCAGTCATTATTCTCCTCAAAATGATTCAGTGCAAATCCTGCACGAACGCCACTGGCAAAAATACAAAATAATTTTGTACAGCATGAAATGTCTTCTGATGCATAGAAGATGCGTACCACGTTCCACAAATA
Organism: Gonioctena quinquepunctata; assembly: GCA_018342105.1. Classification (NCBI taxonomy): domain Eukaryota; kingdom Metazoa; phylum Arthropoda; class Insecta; order Coleoptera; family Chrysomelidae; genus Gonioctena; species Gonioctena quinquepunctata. Next base: position 50,633 of record JAFIRS010000598.1, read on the forward strand.
TATCCAGTTTCATACCAAAGTTATCATAAAAAAAGATTTTTTTTCTTAAAACTTTAGCACCATGTAGTTCAAAAGTTAAGACCTTCAAGACATGTTCATTTGAAGTTTTTTTCTTAAAATGGACTCGAAAATAACTTTCCCGAATATCAGCAAGTTATAAAGAAATACCCTGTATAATGAAAGGGAATGTATTGATACGATTTTTAAATATGTTCATTCATCAACAGAAAGTATTGTCAATCGCGATCCAAGTAATTAGACTATTCAAGGATATCATATTCTCCTTCGAATCAATTACACTGTGTTCAGAATCATCAAATGATTATTTGGACACAAAATCGAAAACGGTTAGTGATTCAATTCAGACAGTCGATAGCTCAAATAATTATTACATTGTTGATCCACTCCCAAAGTCAATCCAGTTGAGTGGAAGAACACCCAACATACTAATACAGGTAACAGTGAATATCGATTTATACACAATGTAACCATCCATCCAACTCCCTAACGAGCATATCATGCGATCTAGAATTGTTTCTGTGAAACCCAGACAAAAGGAAGAAATGGCGACACTCGACCACAAAATGATTGTTGTAACTCGTGCTAGCGGGAGAAAGCATTCTTTGTTTGAGTTTGCTGCACAAAAGGCACCATCCTCCCTTGAGTCTGAAAGTTTACCTTGTTCTACAAAACGTTTGTAACGTGACTAGAATTCTGCTTCGGTTTTGATATGGAATTTTGAAAGTTATTCTGGCAATGTGAATGAAATATTTATAGGCATGGCACAAAATACTTCGAATTCTGGGTTTCACGGGAATTTTCACAAAATATGATTGCAAACATTGAGATAAGTATCATTCGAATGAACACAACTATGTAGGACTGCCGGATATAACAGAAATGAATTAAACATTATAAAAAGCGAGATTACCTATTTTGTATCCGCGGCAAGCTTCTGAATCTGTTACTCACAGAATAACCCAGATCAAACAATGGAATATTTTTTTCCATTTCAAGTGCCTTTGTATAAATGAAAGCTTGTCTTAATTTTTTTTTTTCATAATTTTTTGACTTTTTAGTTCTGTTTTCATAAAAAACTGATAAAATCTTGTTTTCAAAAATATTTTTTTCGTTTATTTGGTTTTTGTTTTTTAGTATTTATAATTAAGTTTCGAGGTAGCGGGAATAGGACACAATGAGTAGTCTGAATTCCAGGTGTTCTCGTTCGAGAATAGCGTACTACGCGACAATACGTGCCGATCATCTGTTGTTGCTTTTTGTGTTTTTTTTTCTTTGAGATTTTAAATAGTTGTGAGTTTTTATAAATAAAGAAATCTATTTGGTGCTCATCTCCATACTATCCATACGAATTCTATTTCCGACCATGGTGTTCCAGAAATTTTATTCACACCAACAAATCCGTCCAATTTTGAATAGATTCGGACCATAATCACAAAAATTGTTCGCCATACTGGAGCCACCATTTTGTGTTTTTTTCCTAACAAAAATATCATAATGCATTGTCAGCGGAATTATGTACACCTGCCAAATTTCAAATCAATCGGACGATTAGAGGTGAAACTAAATAAAAGCTTGTAATAAAAAGAGTCCTAGTTTCTGAACTCCCTATGGGACGATTATAGTGTCGAAAATAGTTGTTTTATATTTTATTTCCACAAAAATATATTTATTCAGTCCCATAATGTATTAGTTGACATCAATGAATATTGAAACTGAACTAATATTTTCTTGTACGGGTCAGGGCACATACAGGCATTACATAATGAAAAAGTGGATTAACTTGCAAAATAAAGCACATCTTCAGGAGGAGAAACTGTAACATCTTCGACATTAGATGATAGGATAATTACTGCAAAGGATGAACTATACAACAAATGGTCCTATTTCTACATGAAACATCGAGCAACAAAACCTACACGGTACACTCTACTCGAACCAGAAATTCGGAGAAGACATTGGTATGCAAATTTCAATTATCCACGCACAATATTCCGGATGATGTTTGGACATGCGTGCTACCCAGAACGAAAAACAAGATCAAAATATTGAAAAACAAGATATGTACTGATTGGAGACTGGATTGGAGACTTGGACCACATATTCCTTGGATGCAGCAAATATGAACGCCAATCAAATGACCTTAAGCAAAACCTACTTCGACTGAAAGTTGACTGCCCTTACAACGTTATCCATCTGTTATCCACAAATAACATATATATGTTTATAGTTTGCTACAATATGTATTCGAATCAAAGGTTAATTTAGAAAAATCTAGTTAGGGCTAGTCTTGTTACTCTGTATGTCTTTCCTAGTGTCTTATATATAACCTTTTTAACCGAGGCCCACCTTTGTGTACGTTTTTTTAAAAATGGCCTGACATCCCCTGGGCGAGAAGAGAGTGACCTTTCTGGGAAAATCTTTGATGTTGGGAAAACTTCCTCTAACTTAGCATTGATAGACAATTTAGGATAGTACTGAACGGAAAAAGTGCTGGAGCCCCTTTGAAATCTGCCTACAATCTGCCATCATATTAAATTTTTCTCAGTGTGGAAAAAAATAAAATAATTTATACTTAGCTAGTTTCTGGCTGCATGGGTGACAGTACCTGAAGTAAAAAAAATCTATTTTCATTTCAGCGTTCATTCATGTATAAAAATATCGTCAATATTAGCAGTAAAAAGTATAGTAGTGCCGAATTTCTTGAACCAGAAATATACAATGGAGTTTGTGTTTCTTGGGGTTTTGGTTTTTTGTGAATGACAAAATGAGATGAACATTGAATTTGTCGACGTTTCAACCGTGTCCACGGTCTTCTTCAAGGACTACAAATGAGTGGTTTCGGATCCCACTATAAAAGGTAAGGTCCCCGTGATTTTAACTCGTACAAGTTTTCATTAACTTCTGAGGGTTGTTCAAACAACTAAGAAAGCGGTAAAAAAACAAAAAAAAAAAAAAAAACAATATTTTTGGTTGACACAAAGATACAATATTGATGATGAAATGAACCTAAGACAAATTAGCTGGACCATTATTTCGAATAAAAGTAAAGTTATAAGCAGCAGATGAGTATTTTTTAGCCGACGAAATCAAAAATGAGGAGGTTCTCTAGTCGACACGTATATTCATTTTTTATGGTGCATTTTCCATAATTATGTTATTTTTCTCCTTCTCTTCATGGTGTTTCTCTTCATGTTGTCGGTATAAATCGCGATATTTTGTTTTTTCCTTTTTATTCTTCATAAAAAACACGAGAGCATCCTGATAAGGAGGCTGGTTGATATGGATGTGAGAAATATTGGAATAGTGCGGTGGGCGACTTGGGTTATAAGTTTATATGGGATTCTACTTCAGTTGTTTGAATTGATGATTTTTTGCTTTTCTGGGGATTTGATGTTTGTTGATTCCGTTATAGATGGCGTGATGGAAGGAGAATGTAGGTGGGAGTATTTTTTAAAGAAGATTGTGATAGATTTTGTTTAAATTAGTGATGCCGGTTCTATTATTTATGCTGGCTGTATTTTTCTTTATATGAATCATTTCGAGGAATTCATGTTTTTTGGTGTTTTATTCGGTAGCAAGTATTCCCGTTTGTTCATAGTTGAAATCGTGATTTGTATTTTTTGTGGATGTTCAGGGCAGTTGATGCGGTTTTGGCATATTTGTGTGATTTCAGGCAATTTTCAGGATACTGAAAGGTCTGGCCGATGAAGAATTTATTACATGTTGGCTTATTGCATGGAATTTGGTAAATTATGTGAGTCTTTTAATTTTGTAAAATTTCGGAATTCAGATTTGAAAAATCAGTTGACATGGTTTTCGTGCTTTTGTGACTGACTCTGATGTTATGTGGGGCTAGTATTTTCGTGATTTTTTCGCATAGGCCTTCAGTGTAGGAGATGGACATGAAAATGTTGGTTATTGTAAAAATGTTCTCTTATGTTTCTCTAGTTCATATGTGACAATCCAATATATTTATATATATATATCCATTATATATATATATAAGAGAGAGAGAGAGAGAGAGAGAATTTGTAGTTTCATTTGCTGACTAGATACGAATTAAGTGATTGGTATTTGGGTTATGCAGCATGCCAATAAGTGTACTCTTTTACACGGATTCCAACCTTTGGATGATATTTATTATCATCATCAGGGATGCTACAAAGTAAAAAGACACATATGAATATATAATAAAGAAAAACAAGACAGTTATAACTTACAGTGTAGGTGAGGTTATGCGGCGATGATGTTAAAATTAATAATAATGTTATATGGACAAAACTGGGTATACAACTCACAGGAATCAACCACAATATACATTACATACGTGAACAATGTATTATTCTGTTGAGACTTTTGGATCGTGTTTTTCTTTGAGAGGGCTGTCAACTGGACATGTGACTGAATGAATTCTCAAATAGACTGACACAACAGATAATATAGACCACTGGGAATGAAGAAGTGTTACCAAGTGAACTTTACAATGGCATGGAGTCTTTCCATATATTGATTCAACTAAAAGTTAATTGACTATCATGATGAATTATTAATTTAGATGTGTGTATATAAGATAATGTGGATTGAAATAACCAGACCATGTTATTTGCATTCATGGGGGTAATCTGCTGATTCTCCCTCACATTAGGATTGTCTACAAAAACTAAATAAGATAAATCTCACTCAAATGATTTAAATCTGTTTTTTTATTTAGAGGATTTTCTACCTGTGAAATGTGAACCATCTCTAAAAAGAGTCTCTTGGTAGTATTTCTTTCGTTGGATGAAATTTCAACTGAGTTATAATCCATACAATGTCCTTCCTTACAGACATGCTCACTCAGTGCACATCTCTCCAGGTGCAGTCTACTGTCACTTTTGTGTGCGGTGATGCGGTCCTTCAACTGTCTGGACGTTTGTCCTGTGTACTGTCTATCACATTGTTGACACGGTATACAGTAAACTACATTCGAACAGCTAGTGCATGAGGTCTTGTCTTTAAATTTTGAAAAATTTCTACTAGGAGGTAAAACATTTGTGTTAGGCATTTTAATGTTTTCTGAAAAAGACTTGAAGGTTCTGGACAGTCTAGATGTGATATTTTTGATGAAAGGTAAAGAGGTATAAAAATATGTAAGAGAGGGGTCTACAATTTGCATATAGACTGGTGGAATTGATGGTGTATCAATGAGATGATCATTGGTTATATATTCTATGGATGAAGTATTATATAAAATATTCTTGTGGAAACGAAGCAGGATATGCATCCTGTATGAATGATGAATGATGTTGAGATTCTTATTGTGGAAGGAACTGTCAGATATCCGGATTACTCTTGGTTTCATCTGTTGGATTAGATTGGCCTTCATGCTCTGTTTGTGATACGACCAATAATTGATATAACGGCCAGAGCTCATTGGTTTTCTATACCAATCGATGAGTATGGTATTGTCTGGTGATCTGATGAATAACGGATCTAGAAAAGGCACGCTATTATATTCATTCTCTCTTTCTATTGTGAATTGTATGTGTGGGGCGTAGCTATTGAAGATGAACGAGGTTTTGTCAACGGAATCTCTAGGTATTGCTATAATGATAGCATCAACATATTTTTTAAGGAAGGGTGGTTTGTATGGGAGAACATATGTGACCTTGTCTAACAAATCATCCATAACATATGCTGCCAGTATAGGGCTTATTTTTGCACCCATTGGGGTACGAAATGTTTGTTTATGATATTATTGGATGTGAAATATGTATTATTGAAGAGGAAGGTGATTGAATGTATGAAAGTGTCTTTCGTCAAATCGCAAAAACCACTAATGACGCTCCACTTATTATCTATTGCTCTTAGGCAAGACTGTAAGTACACATTGCTTAACAAAGAAACCACATCTAGGCTGGCTAGTACAAAATTATTTGATAGTTTAAATTCATTGAACATACTGTTTACTTGAAAAAAATCCTTAATATAATATTCGTTATCAAAGTCATATGCTCCGGGTAATAGGATCTGTGGGTGCTCCTATTGAAGCCAGTATTGGCGACCAGACAACGTCGGTTTGTGTATTTTTGGTAGTAAATAAAATTTTGGTGGAACTGAATTGTATGACGTTAGTTTCTTTTATAGTTACTCATCGATTTTGTCATTCATATGAGCTAATTCTATTAATTTGTTACTATTCGATTCAATAGATGAGGTTGGATCAGAACGAAGCTCAATGTATGATTCGTTGCTCACTATGAGATCATTTGACATCGCCATATATTGATCTATGTTCATAACTACAGTTTCATTGCCTTTGTCTGACTTGGTAACAATTAAGTTTGGATTATTTTTTAAAAACTGTTTTGATTGATTATATAAGCAGTGGAAAAATTAAGAATTCCGTTGTGAATTGTGAAAACCATTTGTAATAATATTAGTAGATTTTGAGATAGCAATATTCTATTTATGATTATCCGAAATCGATGAAGAGATGTAGTCTACATCTGCAAGAATACTCTTTAGAGATATATCTTTCCCTATCAAAAATTCGATATAGAACTTTGGGCCTGGAGATAAAAAAATTAAGATATTTCGAGGAATATGAATACTATATAAGTTTTTTACCCACCTTGTCTGGGTGTTTAATTTTTCTTGGAACTGACCCTCCTTCAATTTCTGTGTGTGTGTGTGCAAAAGTGGAGCAATAACAGTGGGATGCTGTTCCCATATTTGCAGCGTACTTTGGTACCTAGGATATGCTGGTCATCAAGAAACAATAAAGTACCCTAGCCATGAACTATTAAACAATGTTATAGATTGCGCGAATAGACCAATGAATAACAGTATTAATAAGATTATTTGAATTGAGGTTTTGTTTATTGTTTGTTTTTTGAGAATTCAATCATGTAAATTGTTGTTTATAAGATTTTCACAACTTAACGGTTCACTAAAGCACGACGCGTGTTTCATCAGGTTCATTTCGATTTGTTATATTATAATTTCCAAAATATTAATTGACTTTTTATGTTAGAAGTCGTTATTTATAATTTGATTTTCTGTAGTCTATACTGTTGAGTTTCAAATTGTTGTTGAGTGGGGGTTTGAGTTGTTTATAGTACCACATAATTGATTTCGAAAAGTTTTATAATAGAATTGAATATGTCGAAAGGTTCCATAAATTTTTGTTAAATCGATAGGTTACCCCTTATGTCGTAATACCGTAAACTTCAAAAATGCCTATCTTAGAAACGCAACATACAAAGTTGATAAAACTATCATTTATGATAGTCAACATTTTCGGAATATCGTGAGTGAAACATGGTCCAAATTAACGGAGTTCATCAGAATGTTACCCTATCTTTTATTCAATGGGAAGTAGCAATTATTTCTTTTTTTTGTAATCAAAAACAATCTGTCAATTGTTTTCAGTATAGCGGTATACTCGAAAATTTAAAAAAATATATATTTCAAACAGAGAGAGTCATCAAGAAACAAAACACATTTTTTCGCCTACAATAGACTGAATCAGAATCAGAATCAGAATCAGAATCAGAATCAGAATCAGAATCAGAATCAGAATCAGAATCAGAATCAGAATCAGAATCAGAATCAGAATCAGAATCAGAATCAGAATCAGAATCAGAATCAGAATCAGAATCAGAATCAGAATCAGAATCAGAATCAGAATCAGAATCAGAATCAGAATCAGAATCAGAATCAGAATCAGAATCAGAATCAGAATCAGAATCAGAATCAGAATCAGAATCAGAATCAGAATCAGAATCAGAATCAGAATCAGAATCAGAATCAGAATCAGAATCAGAATCAGAATCAGAATCAGAATCAGAATCAGAATCAGAATCAGAATCAGAATCAGAATCAGAATCAGAATCAGAATCAGAATCAGGAATCAGAATCAGGAATCGGGAATCAGAATCGGAATCGGAATCGGAATCGGAATCGGAATCGGAATCGGAATCGGAATCGGAATCGGAATCGGAATCGGAATCGGAATCGGAATCGGAATCGGAATCGGAATCGGAATCGGAATCGGAATCGGAATCGGAATCGGAATCGGAATCGGAATCGGAATCGGAATCGGAATCGGAATCGGAATCGGAATCGGAATCGGAATCGGAATCGGAATCGGAATCGGAATCGGAATCGGAATCGGAATCGGAATCGGAATCGGAATCGGAATCGGAATCGGAATCGGAATCGCAATAGGAATCGGAATCGGAATCGGAATCGGAATCGGAATCGGAATCGGAATCGGAATCGGAATCGGAATCGGAATCGGAATCGGAATCGGAATCGGAATCGGAATCGGAATCGGAATCGAAATCGAAATCGTGAATCGGAATCGAATCGGAATCGGAATCGGAATCGGAATCGAATCGGAATCGGAATCGAATCGGAATCGGAATCGGAATCGGAATAACGGAATCGGAATCGGAATCGGAATCGGAATCGGAATCGGAATCGGAATCGAATCAGAATCAGAATCAGAATCAGAATCAGAATCAGAATCAGAATCAGAATCAGAATCAGAATCAGAAACAGAATCGAATCGAATCAGAATCAGAATCAGAATCAGAATACTTTATTGAAAAAATAAAATTGTCTTGGATGCAGTAGTGTCAAAAATACTTAAAATTGATAAAAAAGAGCAATAGGCAACAAAATCAACCAAATTTGCTAGCTACTTGAATTTTAGTTTGAACAATTTTAAAGTAATTGCTGATAAAATGAATACAAGTACAATCACAAATTTAGACAATACCATATATATAAAATGTTTGGTTTTAAAAGAAAAAAGAAAAAAAGTTAATTTCACATTTATGCAGAGAGATTTTATTTGTTATACCCTCAAAATTCCTTTATCGTGTATGGTTCTATCAATACCAAGTATTGGAATACACTTTTTGTGAACATTTTTTGTGTCTTTTGTTCTTTTAGATTGTTAGGCAAACTATTGAAGAATTTTAAACACGCATAGGTGGGGCTCGCTTATGTAAGGCTAAGCCTGTGTATTGGGAAATTTTGATCCTGTTTTCTTGTATGGTGTTCATGTTTCTGCAAATATTGAGTGAAATAGTGAAAATGTTTATGCATGAATTTTAGGCACTCAATTACATAAATTCCTGGTAGTGTGAGTAGATTGAATCTCCTAAAAAGCCCCCTACAAGATTTCCTACAATTTTGGCCCAGGATTTGTCTCAGTATGCACTTTTGCAGAATAAAAGGATCTCCATGAGCTCCAGCTTTTCTCCAAAACAGTATACCATAGCGCAGTGCTGAGTAGAAGGTGGCATAGTAAACTGATAGAAGAGCTTTTTGGTCTAGGTACTGTTTTAGCACTCGGAAGCTGTAGCATGTTCTGCTGAGCCTGCCCGAAAGTTTGTTGATATGAATATCCCATTTCAGGTTGTGATCTATAGATAGGCCAATAAATTTCATTGAGTATTGAAATTTGACGTTTTGTGATAAGATTTTAATAGTTGTTGGTTGTGAATTTGATGACTGTATAGTATGGAAGTTCAGAAAAACAGATTTATGTGTGTTTAAAAGAAGAAAATTATTATTAAACCACTCTTGAGCTTTGCCAAGAGACGAATTTGCTCTTTGCTCAAGTTCTATGAAGTTTTTTGCCGTTACAAGGATATTGTTATCATTTGCGAAATTTACGTAGCTGTATGGTCATTTTTTGTGATATAAGGTAGATCGTTAATGTATAAAATGAATAAAATAGGTCCAATCACACATGTGAAACAATGATATCTTAACAAAATATAACTTGTTGGTTTTGAAATGGTGCTGGAAAAAAAATCCGGAAAAACGATTTTTTTCAATATGCCCCGTATACACCCTAATGTACTATCATCAATAAGATTATAATTGAACATGTTTATGAGTTCCGATCAATACATTTGCATCCTTACTTTGTCTTATTTCGACTAAAAAACAGTTTTTTTCTTTGTCAATCCTACCCCAATACGACGTTTTTACGAACTTTGGCCGCTTATATCTCAAAAACTAAACATTCAAAATCATTTGAACCCACACTTTTTTCTAATGCCCCATCCTACTATAACATAATAAAATTTCAGCCAATTCGATCAAGAGCCAATTTCCCATATGTTTTCGTGCGGGGTTCTTTAATAGTGTTCACAACATACGTGGAATCGCAGATAAAAATTATGATGAATTATTAAACTTTTATGCAATAAATTTCATTAGCTTCGAATTTCCGACTCTGTTGCCCACCTCTTTCTTCCCGTTCCACATTACTCAGGGCTGGCGCAATATTCCCAGCCATCAATTTATTCCAATGGAATAAATCAACCCTTCCACAAATCTGAACGAGAACTTATTCGAGTCCACAATAACTTATATTCCGAGCGGGTCCGGCAAATCTGTCGCCGCGAAAATCTATTCACGAACATGAGTTTCATTCAAGTCTAGATGAGTTCTCGAATAAATCCTCGCCACATTTTGATAGAATGTAAATCGAAAGCTACATTGGCGGTTTATTCGAGGCAGACCTATTCCTCAAGCGTATACGCCCTCTGCTAGAGAGAAATATTGGCACAGAAATAGGGTGGAAAGTGAAAAGGTTTATCTCTTCGTAAGGAATACAGGGTGGATATAATATTCCAATATCTGGAGGAGAGTTGAAATATGAGTGTTGCGTCATGGTGTTAAGACCGCATACAGGGTGTTGTTCAAAATAAACTCCACACCTGACGCCATATGTTACGACCGGCCATATACAGGGTGTTATGAATTGACACACCACACCTGCCACACCAATCTGTTAAGCCACTGATCTTATAGAGAATAAAAAGTTGACTCTATGAGAGACCATTGGTTACGGTACAAATGTGTAAGTGGTAAGAATGAAGTTTGGGGACATTTCGCTATCACCAAAATCGAGGATGTTCTTACATTGTAGAAAGAAGAAGGCATTGTGAGTGATTTTTGCGCGAGAAAACGTTATTGAAAAACTTATGTTCTGGATCAAGACAAGCTCTCTAATTCGGAAAGGGTACAAGAGCGCCACAAAAACACGTAAGAAAAGTCTTTCAGCTATTTTCGGAGAGCAGGAATGCTCTTATACAGTGCTTCTCGAAAGTACCTTCCCCCCCTCTTATTTTTGGAACGATTATACATAAACAAGTGAAATTTGGAAACTGAATATTAAAGGTTGTAATCTTCCCTGCTAGTGATGATAGATGACGAAATCGTCGAAGATGACGTCACAAGGCCATTGTAACCAATAATTTTAAATTGAACCCTACGGCAAGCGACCCCTGTTTTGAAAGGTATCGAAAAAACCTATTCAATGATACTTATTTTGTTTGTGTTTATGGCAGTTTCAATGGCTCATTAGTGAACATTAAAATTTAAATTCCATTCAGTATGATATTAATTACAGATTTAAGAATCGGCATCTACTCAAAGAAATTGCTCGAAGTGACCTCCATTCACTTCATGATAGTGAAATATCCTATTTTTGAACTCTTCTCGTACTTTTGCAAATGTGTCTGCGGAAACAGCCTCACATTCTGCAACAATACGTTGTTTTAAAACGTCAATATTGTCAGGTTCAGTGGCGTGAACCTTCGATTCAAGGTACCCCCCACAAAAAAAATCCAAAGGTGTGAGGTCCGGTGATCGAGCTGGCCATTCCGTTGAAACTCGTCGTCCAATCCATCTACCACGATACTCCTCATCCAAATACCGTCTTACTGCACCGTAATAGTGTGGAGGAGCACCATCCTATTGGAATGTTATTTTCAAATTGCCGAATTCATCTGGATTATCTTCCAAAATTTCAAGAATTAACGGTTCGATTGCGTTTTGCAACAGCTCCAGATAAACCTCACCAGTTGAATTAGTATTTTAAAAAAGAGGCCCAATGATGTGGTTTCCCAGGATACCTGCCCAAACATTCACCTTATGGGGAAATTGGGTAAATGTTTCACGAAGATTTTCGTCACTCCAATACCTCACATTCTGTGTATTAACATTTCCATTTAGATAGACATAGTCTGGCTGTTGGTTAATTTTAGTTTCCATATTTTCACAAAATTTTAGTCTTTGGTGTGGGTCGTCGTCTGAGAGTTGATGAACCATTTTCAATTTGTATGGATGAAATTTGTTTGTTTTTCAACATCCTGTGTATTGTTCTTCGACTGACTTCACAGGTAGATGCAACGTGAGTTGTTGAAGAAGTACGATCAACTATTACTTCTGCCAGTATATCAATTTTTTTCTCATCAGAAATTTGTGGCCTGCCAGATCCTTTCGCATCATTAAAACTACCCGTTGTTTCAAACTCACGAAGAAGCTCCCTTAAATGAGTCCTCGAAACGGGGAGATCGGGAAACCTCTCATTACAAATGCGTTCTGCTGCATGAATATTTTGTCCAGTTTCACCAAGAATTATGATCGCTGCTACTTTATCACCTAAAGCACGTACCATTTCGCTTTTTGAAGCACTTAAACGTTTGGCTCACAACAGTTTAACAAATGATTGAAATGTACAAAAATATTAAAAGTACCAAAAGCAGCTGAAACAGTTAAACGTTCGATCAACAATACACGAATTATTAAATGTACAAAAACTTGGACAATTACAAAAACGTCGAATTAGGGAGACTAACAAAAACGTCAGCTTATTTGACAACTATCCAGAGGCGGAGCTTGAATTTGGAATTTCAGTATTAACTGATTTAATTCATCACAGCTTTGCGTTTTTTGAAAGCGAGTTGCCAAAACTGCCATAAACACAAACAAAATTAGTATCATTGAATAGGTTTTTTCGATACCTCTTATAAGAGGTGTCGCTTGCCGTAGGGTTCCATTGAACATTATTGGCCACAATGGCCTTGTGACGTCATCTTTGACGATTTCGTCATCTATCATCACTAGTAGTAGTAGTAATATTCAGTTTCCAAATTTCACTTGTTTATGTATAATCGTTCCAAAAATAAGAGGGGGGGAGGGTACTTTTGAGAAGCACTGTATAAGAGCATTCCTGCTCTCCGAAAATAGCTGAAAGACTTTTCTTACGTGTTTTTGCGGCGCTCTTGTACCCTTTCCGAATTAGAGAGCTTGTCTTGATCCAGAACATAAGTTTTTCAATAACGTTTTCTCGCGCAAAAATCACTCACAATGCCTCCTTCTTTCTACAATGTAAGAACATCCTCGATTTTGGTGATAGCGAAATGTCCCTAAACTTCATTCTTACCACTTACACATTTGTACCGCTGCCAAAGTGCCCGCAAGCGAAGTGAAGCGTGTTTTGAAAAAGTTGATTGGCTGGCTATCAACTTTACCCAAAATATTTCCGCACATCCGGTTGTTTTCGGAATTATGGCCCCAGAAATGTTAAAACAGTTAATTTTCAACTTCCACTTATTTGAGACGACTTGATTCCTCCATATTTTCAGCACTGACTAAAACCTTTGAATAACATAATTTTGAATATCAAAATAAATAATTTAATTGAATAAATGTCAACTCTTCATGTCTATCGGACATTTTTTACATTTCGCAACATTGCATTTTCAACATTACTCATGGATGTCATTTTTGACAATCATCTCAAATCTTATGACCCGTTTACTCAAATGGAAAGAATTTCAAATAGAAAAACTACGTTTTTACCCAAACTTTCTGCGGGACATTTAAAACATATCTTCTAGTATCGCATTTATAAAGTCCAGTTCTTACTATTTAGAGTGCTCGTTTCGTGAATAATTGTGAAATAATCCTTTTTAATTACAACTGTTCATTGATACATGCCATGGAGTGGGATATTTATTAGCAAAAAAAAAATATTTCCGACTCTTTCCACGCGAAAATTCAGGTTGTTCAACGAAGTTTAGCGCATTCTGATGCATCTGTGAAAATTTCTTCGGAATCGGTGACATTCCACTTTGCTGCAGATTTTCCATACATTCCATTTTTCTCAATACGAATGAGAATGAATTAGAATCGTTTCCGGGAACTTCGCGTTCTCAAGAAGTGAATTTTGTGAAGTAAATGAAATTTGTTTCTTTATATGTAATAATTTTATATTATAGTCATATGAAAAAAGAACAATTAATGGGTACTTTGAAACTGACCATCAATACTAATTGGAGTGTAAATCCGGAACTGGTAAGAGTGCGGTTTGGAAACCGCCCACAGCTGTTCCATGGTTTCCAATCATCGAGAGTGCTATGTGGTCTTTCTCGGAATAATATCAAATTAGAATTATGGATAATCAAATCAATCCCATGAATAAAATGAGCGATATAAATTGTGAATATTCCAAGGTAAATTATGAAAATGATGCTCCTGTACCAGCAAAAACTGCAAGTAAAAATGTGCCCAACAAACAACCTGACCTATCTCCACAAAAACGAGATGAATCACAGGAGAGCACAAATATTGTTGGTAAACAACGGACAACAGACAACAACTGTGTATCAAAACTTGGAGTTTCTGCTGCAGTCATGCAATCAGAGCATCAAATGAAACTTGACGCTCACATTCATTTGGTAAGTGATTATAATGTCCAAAATGCTGCCGGATCAACTCAAAGTGACTAGAAGTAACTAGAAAGAAAATACAAAAAAGAAGAAATCTTTTGATTAGTAGTTACAGAGAAGAAACTGTGATAGGGTTTCCAAAACATACGTCACTATAAATCTACAGGATCGATCCAAAGACAACTGCAGAAGAAATGAAGACATTATTGAAGCCTCATTTCGCTAAAATCAAGTATGAGAGTCTTAATACCAAATTTCCTGAATTATATGCGTCATTCAGAGTCATTATTGATAACAGCCATTTTTAAAAGGCTATGAATCCACAAATTTGACCATTTGGTGCATGTATATCACGTTTTTTAGTCAAACGGAAGATAGCCAAACCAAAAATTTAGTATTTATTCCTAATATATTTCTCTTGAATCTTCATACACTCAGTTTTGAAAAAATAACGGCTGATATAGAGAGTTACAAAGATTTATATTTTATTTGCCCAGTTGAAATACGTCTCAAATATAGAGCATTAGAAAGTATAGACAGCGAGGGTTTTGATTTAATCACTTCATTTTGTCGATCAATCAAACGTTGTGGGGGTGTTGGAATATGGGCCGGACGGGATATTCAGGCTAAACGTATTGAAGTTCTAGAATATTGTGAAGAACATTTTGAAATATGTGCCATATCTTTCAAAAGAAATGACCGTCAAAATATAATTTCAAATTGTTATAGGTCACCATGTGGAGGAGGAAGCATATTCTTCGATCAAATATCCACAGTATTGGAAATCATTTACAAGCCAAACATGAACTTGATTATCTGTAGAGATTTTGATTTCGGTAGGTTCAAAAAAAATCATTCCGTTTCTCTTTGCACCTACTTATCAGAATTCAATCTAGCTCCTCTGGTGGAATGGCCCACTCCAGTTTTTGAGATATCCTGTACATCGATTGATCAAATATTCATCAAATTCAACAATGAGGGAACGTGTTTTGCATAATGATATATCTGACCACAGAACGATATTATAAAAATTGAATAAGTGTAAAACAGAAACGAAATAATAAAATTCTGAGCAAAAATTTCAGTAGAGAGAATACAAAAAAATTCAGAGAATGTTTGATAGCTGAAGACTGGAAAGTTGTATATGATATACAAATATCTTTTCATTCAATTTTTATGTACATTTTTCAGAAAAATATCACAATGAGAGAAACATTAATGAAAGATGGGTTGACAAGGATGTGATTATTTTTAGTCAAAAGTTGGAAGATTCATTTTGATTGAAAAAATTTCACCCAATATTGGCTCCCGTTAATAAAGAGGCAAAGAAAAATCATAGTGTCTTATTGATAAAAAACAAAAAACGAATTCGAATAAAAATATCGTCTTTACTATCAATGGTCACACAATGGACGACCCTAATATAATAGTCAGAGAGTTCAACAATTTTTTTATAGAAGCGCCCACTAGATTGGTAGATAAGATAACAGATAATGAGTTTATTATACCTGAAAATCAGCTCAACAGTGAAACTTTGTTCCTTCATTCGTATACAGAAAATGAACCGTATTCACTACTGAATAATAAATTCAAAAAAATAAGAAGTCATGGATGATGTTCCAGTATTATTATTGAAGTCTGTTATTGACACCATTATAAAACCATTAACCCACTTGATTAACATGTATTTTGAGTGTGGCGCCTTTCCGAGTATTCTGAAAACAGAAAAAGTAGTTCCTCTTTTCAAATAGAAAGATTCTACTGCAATAGAAAATTACCGGCCGATAACAATACCTTATGGGTTTTCAAAAATATTTGAATATGCTTTTCTCAATAGGTTATTACCATTCTTAGATACATATGAAATACTTAGTGAGAAACAACATGGTTTCCGCTCGAGAATGTCAACCACTACCGCAATGTCTTCATTCTATCATAAAATTATATATATGATGAACAAAAGCGGGTGTCCTGCTGCAATATTTTGCGAATTGAGTAAGGCATTCGACTGCGTTAATCATGAAAAACTCTTACCAATTTGCGAGGTTCACCACTTGAATGGATCTCATCATTTCTAGAGGATCGAAAACAAATAGTCTGTTTATAATTTCAACATGGTGAAAAAAATAATAGTATCCAATCTGATACCGGGAATTTCATTAGAGGCGTCCCACAGGGCCCAATATTAGGGGCTTTACTGTTTATTTTATATGTGAATCATTTAGATCATTATATTGACAAACAGCATCATACTGCATAGGCGGGCGACTCCTCACTAATAATCTACGATGCAGATACAAAAATCTTGGAAGCAAAATATAATGATACCATTAAAAAAGTAGCGAAATTTTTCAATGAGCGTGACCTATTTTTCAATGTTGAAAACATACAAACTATGAGTATTCACAAATGTCAAAGAATCATAGAAAATATGCAGATTATGATAGAAAATAAATTACGCATTAATTCTCTTGAACCAGTAAACATTTCAGGAGTTCATCTAGATGAATTCCTGAACTGAAAACCTCAATGTGAACAATTAATTTCAAAATTGAGCTTACCAAAATATATGTTTTCTTACCTCCGCACTGTTTTGGATATGCATCAGCTCCTGAATTTGTATTATGCACAAATCGATTCCCGGCTTAAATATGGTATTTGTTCTTGGAGCAATTCAACACATGCACGTGATATTTTCATTATTCAGAAACGAATTTTGAGGTGTATTTTCCGCGGATGGGTTCATGCAAAAATATTTTTGAATCTTTCAATATCCTGATAGTCTCTATAAAATATTTGAAATATAATATTTCTCCCCAATATGGATGTTCACGAACATAATACGCGACATGAAACAACAATCTTCCAATGGAAATAAAGTCTTGTGGCTCCCTAACACTTTTCAAAAGAAAACCCCAATTGTTTTTAGCTGAAAATCATTGTTATGATATACGTGATTTTTATTACTCGATAATGTGAGATAGCACAGATACTTGTACTGTTTTTGAACTTTT
The DNA here is from genome assembly GCA_018342105.1 of Gonioctena quinquepunctata. NCBI lineage: Eukaryota > Metazoa > Arthropoda > Insecta > Coleoptera > Chrysomelidae > Gonioctena > Gonioctena quinquepunctata. Next base: position 68,196 of record JAFIRS010000598.1, read on the forward strand.
ATCAACAGTTTATTATACGTTTTTATTTTTATCTTATGTACGTCTTTACACGCTTCATATTAGCTTCACTTGTATGTTTGTTTGTTTGTTTGTAACCGACTCCTTTGGGCGCGACTTTGACCCACTTCCAGACGTCCGAATGATTTGAAATCTGGCAGGTGTACATAATTCCGGTGACAATGCATTAAGAAATTTTTGTGTGAAGAAAAAACAAAATGGCGGCTCCAATATGGCGTACGAGTTTTGTGATTATGGTCTGATTCGCTTCAAAATTGGTATCCGAAAGTTTTTATGGTAGGAAATTATGATTCTTTCGTCAAAATTGAAAAATTCAAGATGGCAGCTCCAAAATGGTGGACGAATTTTGTGATTATAGTCTGATTCTATTCAAAATTGGTATGTGGGGGTTTTTGGGGTCGAATATTATGATTCTTTTGAAAAAATTGGAAAATTCAAGATAGCGGCTCTAAAATGGCGGCCGAGTTTTGTGATTATGGTCTGATTCCATTCAAAATTGGTATGTGGGGGTTTTTGGGGTCGAATATTATGATTCTTTCGTGAAAGTTGGAAAATTCAAGATGGCGGACGAGTTTTGTGATTATGGTCTGATTCTATTCCAAATTGGTATGTGGGGGTTTTTAAGGTCGCGATTTTTACCCACTTCCAGACGTACGAATGATTTGAAATTTGGCGGGTGTACATAATTACGGTGACAATGCATTAAGAAATTTTCCTTTGAAAAAAACAAAATGGCGGCTCCAATATAAGTAAGTAAGTAAGTAAGTAATTTATATGGCGGACGAGTTTTGTGATTATGGTCCGATTCGCTTCAAAATTGGTATCTGAGGGTTTTCGTGGTCAGAGATTATGATTCTTTTGTCAAAACTGAAAAATTCAGATGGCGGCTCCAAAATGGGGCGAGTTTTGTGATTATGGTCCGATTCTATTCAAAATTGGTATGTGGGTTGTTTTTGGGGTTCAATATTATGATTTTATTGTAAACATTGAAAAATTCGAGATGGCGGCTCCAAAATGGCGGACGAGTTTTGTGATTATGGTCCGATTCTATTCAAAATTGAAGAATAATAGGGGGTTTTTGGGTTCGGAGATCATGATTATTCTGTCAAAATTGAAAGATTCGAGATGGCGGCTCCAAAATGGCGGACGAGTTTTGTGATTATGGTCCGATTCTATTCAAAATTGAAGAATAATAGTTGAAAAAAATTAATAATAATAATAATAGTCGGAAAAACTAAAAAACACGCTTTAATAGAAAACAAAACTAAAAAGTTGAAAATAAATAAACTAAAGAACACGCTTTAATGGAAAACTAAACTTAAAAGTAGAAAATAATTTGAAATGAATTTGAAATAAGAATACAGTGATTAACAACAAATTTATTTCATCGTAAAAAAGCGTGGGGTGCTTTTTAAGATATTTTCATAATGATTCTACTTTTACCAAAGTCTGTCCATGATATATTAACAACAATTGACATCAAGCTTTTTTACGATGAGATAAATTTGTTGTAATCACTGTATTCTTATTTCAAACTCATTTAAAATTATTTTCCCTTTTTTATTTCAGTTTTCTATTGAAGCGTGTTCTTTAGTTTTCAAACTATTATTTATTTTTATTATTACACGCTTTCTATTAGCTTCACTTGTATGTTTGTTTGTTTGTAACTGACTCCTTTGGGCGCAATTTTGACCCACTTCTAGACGTACGAATGATTTGAAATTTGGCAGGTGTACATAATTCCGGTGACAATGCAGTAAGAAATTTTTGTTTGGCGGACGAGTTTTGTGATTATGTTCCGATTCGCTTCAAAATTGGTAGAGTTTCCGTGATCAGAGATTATGATTCTTTTGTCAAAACTGAAAAATTCATGATGGCGACTCCAAAATGGTAGACGAGTTTTGTGATTATTGTCCGATTCTATTCAACATTGGTATGTGGTGGTTATTGGGGTCCAATATTATGACTCTTTTGTGAAAATTGAAAAATTCCAGATGGTGGCTCCAAAATTGCGGACGAGTTTTGTGATTATGGTCCAATTCTATTCAAAATTGGTATGTGGGGGTTTTTGGGGTCGGATATTATGATTATTTTGTCAAAATTGAAAGATTGATGATGGCGGCTCCAAAAATGGCGGACGAGTTTTGTGATTATGGTCCAATTCTATTCAAAATTGGAAAATAATAGTAAAAAAAATTAAATTATAATAATAATAGTTTGAAAACTGAAGAACACGCTCTGATAGAAAACAAAACTGAGAAGTTGAAAATAAATAATAGTTTAAAACTAAAAAACCACGCTTCAATAGAAAACTAAACTGAAAAGTAGAAAATAATTTTAAATGAGTTTGAAATAAGAATACAGTGATCAACAACAAGTTTATTTCATTGTAAAAGAGCGTGGGGTGCTTTTTGAGATATTTTCATAATGATTCTACTTTTACCAATATCTGTCCATGAAATATTAACAACAAATGACATCAAGCACCCCACGCTTTTTATTTTGAAATAAATTTGTTGTTAATCACTGTATTCTTATATCAAACTCATTTAAAATTATTTCCCACTTTTTAGTTTAGTTTTCTATCAAAGCGTGTGTTTTAGTTTTTAAACTATTATTTATTTATTTTAGGTTGAGTTATTTCGTTATATCCTGGATTTGTATTTTAACTTATATTTCTTACTATATCAATAGGCAGTACTGGTGCAGTTCCATGAGAAATACATAATAGATATGTGAGTTCAATTCAGGAGATGCTAATATCATCAATCGCAATTGATATTTGTATCCTACAAAATATCTGAAAATGAATTGAATTCCACCGCTCAATATTTTGGAAATTACTGAAAAACTTGCTATCTTTGGACTCCCTGTATATCGTCTGTACGTGCAGGAACCATTTCTCTACAAGGTATCAAAATCGGCCGTATAAACAATCGATGCATACTCGATTTGGTTTATATATTCGAAAAAGTCTCTTCAGAATGGCCATTTTGAATTTTGAAAAAGTTATCTTTAGCACCCTATAAATTCAAACTGTTGAATTTAGAGTGGTGGTGCAATTCGAGCAAATTTACCAAAAGCCAATTTCCCATTGATGCGGTGCGAGGTCCTTTTTGAAGTGAGCCAAAGTCACCTGAAATTACGGTACCCTTAAAGATAACACCACGATTAAAGTGATCGTAAACTTGCAGATTTGTATTATTTAATTGTTTAGCATTAATTAATTTATTTATTCATATATTTACACCCATTAAATCATACTGATAGTTTTTATGGACATATATACAGAATTAAATATCATGTTTGCAACAAAAAACTATTAAAAATTCAAACCATTTTCAACAAACGTCCATATTCTGTAGACACCCCCTTATACAGTCACATGGCACGAGTACAATGATTCTAGAGTATCACCGATATCACCAGAATCCCTCATAAATGGTGAAGCATTCGTCCTCTTCTATGAGCAAGAGGGCATCAAATCATTTATTTGAATTTTTTCTATTGTATTGAATTTTGTACTCAAAAGTTACTTGTGGAAAAAATTGAAATAAAATAATATATAGGACCAAATTTTGCATTCAAATATAATTATAGTAATATGAGGGAGACGGTCGAAGGTGTATATGAGATACAAGTACTCATATGTTGCGTAGCTGGCTTTGATTTCAAATCTGGATATTGTTTTCAATTCTCAACAAATTTCCTGAATAAACTTTTTGATAATGTCGAAAATAAGGGTACTTCAAGATTGATCTAAATACCTATTGTTTGTTCTTCCCTGTACACCGTTTGGATATTCAGAATTTTGACAACTCGAATGCAAATTTTCAGCAACGCACCAATTTTTATCATGATTTTTTTCTGACAAATGAATAATAAAGAAGTTTCCCATATGGTGGAAACTTTCTGAAACACACCGTATATGCATATACCGGATGTCCACGGGAGGTGGCTCGCCCCTATAACTTTTTTGGTTACGGAGATAATGGATTGAAATTTGGAGGATCTGTTTATTGAATGAAATTGCATTTTTTGACAAGTAACTCAACTTCATGCAAATTCCGGATTCACCGAAAGTGACATAAACTTTCAATTTTTAAATGGGTCACCTGGTATATTTTCAGTTTTTTGTCTCCATATAACATTTAGAATACAACCATGTATCATTTGTTACTGTTTTAACCTTTTTTTTTATTTTTTTTTTAAAAAATTTTTTTTGGTTAAAAACCAATTTTTCCCTAAAATTTAAAAAATACAACTTCACTGTTTTCGATCAAAATGTTTCAGCTATGTGACGTTTGATTTTAAAATTTGTATTACTTTTTTTTTTAATGGCAACATGGTGGCTCGTCGAGTTAGAAAAAAAGAGCATTTTATTACGATTAATTTGATACCGCACTCTATTAGGTTGTAAGAAAACTTTTGATAAAAAACTGAAAATATAACATTAGAACTTTCGTTAAATGAAGAATCTTATTGAGATTAAAATAAGATTTAAAATCATCGTGTAGCCTGTGACCAACACAACTGAAACAAAATCATTGAATTGTTGCGGTAAAAATTGACGTGTCGACATATTATTTTACATCTCTTCTACAGAGTCAATGAGGTAGTTATTGGAGAGTGTAGGCAAAATTCTACCGATGCTGCACGTCTCTACCACAGAACTCATAGAACTAGAAGGCTAAAATAAGTGGAATGAATTCATATGATTCATAACCACATGTATAGATGGGACACACGTAATCATGCGCATATCATCAACAACATTGCCAATTCATGTACTTGTACGAGAATTTAATATAATGGCATTATGATGTAATATATTAACATTATATTCCCATTAAAAGATCCGAAACTACTCGACTATCGATTACTCAGGATCCTTAAGTTCTTTTGTCATATGTATTCAGCAGATAATTTACAAAATAAGTGGAGCACTTAACAACTGATGGAATCGTATTAGGAATTATGATTTCCTACAAACTCATTTGGCAACGCTGTTTACATCAACACCTGTTATTTAGTCTGACGACATTTTTATTCAGAGCCGGTCTTGCGTCTGTTGTTAATTTGTGTTCTTGATAGGCTATTTGATCTACTGAATTCTAGGAATCCATTGGGCAAATTCTACAAGGTTCCAATAAAGGAAGACAACAAAGATTTCTAGAATCCCCTTTTTGAAAATGCCCTAGGATACTTGAAAAGTCTTAAACATATTGATGGTGAACCACTGCATTTTTCAAAAAACAGGACTCCAATTTTGGATTTCTCCATCACAATAAATTCAATTATTGGAATGTGTGAAGGTACATTGACAAACATTAACATGTTGAAATACATGTTAACTTAACATTCCAATTACTAATGTATTTTACAATAATAATGATGAACTTTTCAGGGAAAGAAATTTTTTCAATAATAACCAACAGCATTTCAGTTTTATTATACTGAGGTTGATGTTGCAACACGATATAGAAAATGTTTATGGAAATTGTTTTACTTAGGACAATACTTCCATTTCAACAACTTTCCAGAAAAAAAATACAACCTGAAATAACACTGCATGAAATTAAAAAATCATAATTTAGATATTAATGATAGGATTATTAACAATGAAGAATTTCAAAGAAGATTGAATTCCTTCCTACATTATCCAACTTGGCAGAAAATGTTGATACATTGCAGGTTTTGTAGTGAAGAGCATAAAAATGTAATAATGTGTAAGGTGTGCCTTTCCGTACTGGAAGAAGAAAGAAAAGCAAGTGTAGATCTTGATTACTCCAAATTATTACATAGAAAATACAGAACTGCCTTTTTTTCTGGATTATTCAAGACTTCTGCAGATGTTGTGAAGTGTTGTATGTTGTTTACAGAGAGAAAAGATCAAGCAAATAATGGCGGAAGAAAAAAAATGGATGTTTTTGTAGAACTATTCCGGTAACTCTTTTCGAAGATAAAAACATTGTTTTCTAAATTAGCATGTTTTTGTACCACAAAATTAAATTGATAAAATGTATCATACAAATTTCCGGTAAAATACGTTACCATATAGTGTTGCTTGGTTGCAAGCAGCAAATGTGAGGAAAGAACTGAATAGGAAGAAGCTATCAAAAATTATACTTTTTTTCACATCAATAATATTATACCAATAAATGTGTTAATTTTTTTTTTATTTATAGCGTGCACCAAAAAGTTCCAGTAACTTAAAAATTGATGAAAAGTCAACTTCATTAGTATACCTCTGATATTCTAAATCTGAGTTGTCCATTGGATGACAATGGAATATTCCCAATGGTTTTTCATGAAAGCGCGCGCGTGGGTAATTAATTTGGGAGTCTTGTCTAACTGACAAGACGAATCTCCAAGCCAAGGGCTGAGTCTCAATAGATTGCAGCATACTTGGAAATTGTTTGTTACTTTAACTTCAAAACTGCAAGGGAGAAGTGAATCGTGATTGTTATTCAGTCTCCATCATACCTACCCATTCTCTTGAAATGATAATCAAAGAATAAAACCAAATTATCTTTGAAATGAAATATTTTATCATATGAAATACTGCATACAATTTAGTTTATGTCAGATGAATGATTCAGAGAATGGAGAAGTGAGCTTCACAATAACCGCTGAAAATTATTCTTTTAAACAATCCTTCCTTCCCGAAACCTTACGGATATTGGGTTCAGAAATTCCTCATAATTTCAGTTGCACTCCACTATTCAATTCGATCTCAAGTACACCCATCTTCAGAAAGTTCTCCTGGTAAAAGTCAGTATGTTTCAGTTAATAGAGGTTATAAAGTTCACTGAAACCCCCCCTGTCATGGCAGCGGTTTTACTGCGCATGCCCATGTGTGTACCATGCGGTACAGTAGGGCTCGTTCCAACAAAACGGTATTGGCCTTCTAGTTCTATGAGTTCTGTGGTCTCTACGCACAGAGATATCCTGATCGGCGTCACCCGACTCGGCACTATTTTCAAAAAATGCGAAATGAGCCTGATAATGATGGAAACGATTCGTTTGTTGTGAGTGAAGAAAAAGAAATAGATGTTCTGGCATACGTTCAAGTGAATATTGATACGTAACTCAGGGAGATCGCAAGAGAATGTGACATTTCGAAGTCTTCTGCAGCTAACATTTTGAAGAAACATAAATATCATTCATTTGAATATCGACTACACCAGCACCTGTACCAAAACGATAATGCAAGGAGACTTGAGTATTGCGATTGGTTCTTTGGAAAATATTTGGAGGATGACACATTTCCATATAAAATTCTGTATACTGACGAAAGCCGTTTCACTAATTTGGGACATTTCTCTAGAAATGATAAGCGATATTGGTCCGATTCAAATTTACACTTGATGGAGGAAGGAAATTTCCAAGAGCGATTCGGTTTCAATTGTTATAATTTTTGACGGTGTCCTAAGTTTCCTCACGCAGGAAATTGAGCATTTATTGGACGAATTTGCATTAATAAATCGAGTTGGATTATTTTATCAACCACATAACCTGAGGGCAGTCACGGAATATCTGTATGAAACGTACAACCAAAACTGTATTGGAAATATGGGTCCAGTTAGGTGGCCGGCGAGGTAAAATAGGGTTGTTTTCAATTTATACATTAATCTTTTCTTTTTTTAAAACTTTTCAGATCACCCGACCTCACGCCTCTAGATTTTTTCCATGAGGATCTATTAAAAACGAAGTTTATGATGTACCCCCTGCCACACCACATGAATTGGAGGACAAAGTAAGGGCAGCTATATTATAGAATTACACCAAGACAGTTTAGAAACGTTGTAAGAGCAACAATAAGAAAACTAGATGGAGGTCACTTCGAACATCTGGAACCCTAAAGATATGTAAATGGGTAGTTTCAATATAACTATTTCAACAGGTGCTTCATTTGAGAAAAGTTCTTACGTTATGGTATTTTCAGTTTTTTATCGAAAGTTTTCTAACAACCTAATAGAGTGCGGTATCAAATTAATCGTAATAATTTTTTTTTCTAGCCTCAAGAGCCACCATGTTGCCATTTGAAAAAAAAATAGTGATAAAAACTTTAAAATCAAACGTCACATAGCTGAAACATTTTGATCGAAAACAGTGAAGTTGTATTTTTGCAAACATTTTAGGGCTGAAATTAGTTATTTGAACGTATCCATAGCCCTCTAGAATAAAAATGTATTTCCAAACAAAAATAAAAAACGGTTACAAACAGTAACAAATGATACATGGTTGTATTCTGAATGTCATATGGAGACAAAAAAAACTGAAAATATACCAGGTGTCCCATTTAAAAATCGAAAGTTTATGTCACTTCCGGTGAATCCGGAATTTGCATGAAGTTGAGTTACTTGTCAAAAAATGCAGTTTTATGCATTAAACAGATCCTTCAAATTCAATCCCATTATCTCCGAAAACAAGCAAGTTATAGAGGCCATCTTTCGTGGACACCCGGTATACTGGTATACAAATTCACCTGAAATTCCATCTTAGAATACTATCAGAAAACACTCTCCTGATGTGGAAAAAACGCATCAAGTTTCAATGGAAAAATTTCTCATACTCAAATTGCACTCTCGCAGTTACGAAGAAAAAATAATTATTCATTAGATTGAAGAAAATTGTCATTTTCGAAGTTCCCTGAGAGATATCAAGAGGAAAGGGCGCCGCGGCAGACTTCAACTAGGGGCTCCACGTTTGGCACCATGTCAGATCTCCTAGACGTTTCTCACGCCTAATCTGATTCGACCCAAAACTAATTGAAAGCGCGAAACCTACAAACCCGAAGCTCAACTGATTCACGTGGATAATAAGCGATTTACCGTCGCTCTGAAGGTCGATCAGGTCCCCCAGCCTCAGGGGGAGATGTCGTCCGAAAAAGGCTTGCGTAATCTGCAGGGAACTACACGGTATAATGGAGGACAAGAAAATGGATGGATAGTAGGGAACATGTAATTTGGTTCCCAGATTAAGAACGGTCTGAAAAATGTGTAATTCGGTTCCCGATATTTTAGGTTTGTCTAATTCATTTGTAATTTGGTTCCCAACATGTTCCGTTTGTCTGGTCTCTGAGTGTAATTTGGGTTCCCGGAAAAAAAAAATTTAACCAATTAATTTTTATTTTATTTCTTTCATATTATGAAAAAAAAAACTTTTCATTTGTTTATTAAATCAATAATTTTTTATATTTATGAACATACAACATATACATCACCCGAAATTCTATCGTGTTATACTTCTTATATACTTAATAATAGAAAAACAATATCAAATAGTTACAGCACAGTGAAAAGAAACACACTTAATAAAATATTTTTTCATAAACGTACAACATATTTATCACACAAGCTTCTATCATTCTATACTTCTTATCTACTCATAATAATAAAAATGCAATATCAAATAGTTACAGCACAGTGAAAAGAAACACACTTAATAAAATGTAGTCGACTAAGTTCATTTCTAGAATAAGAATCTATCATTTTTGCTATACATTTTTGACGATTTTTTACTTTACCGTTATGTATTTGAGCCGTTATATTGATGCTTTGTAATTTTACATAAGTTTTAATTTGAAATTCTTGAAGTTTTTCCAAAGAAATTAATATGATTGGATGTGCTTTATAAAAATACGCATTAAAATGTTTATGAAAAAGCCCAAAGGAAGGGTGGAAAAAGAGACTCTTCTGTTATATAATTATCTGTTAAGTAATCGGAATACTTTTGAATTTTTTCGTCTATTGGTGCTATCGCAAGCAAATCAAAAACAAAGCATTCGCTAACGTCGTGAGTACTTCAAAATGTAAGACCAAAAGTCATTCGTTATTATGCATCATGAGAATTTTCTTGTATGTGTTTTCAACACATTTGCCCAAAGTTGAACAAATGATTTGCACTTTCTGTTTGTACAAGTCCTACGCTTCTCACCACTTTTCAGGATCTTTTGAAAACCGTATTTATAGTTATTGAAACTTAATAACTGTTTTCCTCGTCCACTCAAAATTATTTCTGGATTCATGGCAAGAATTTGAGACAACTTTGAAGAAAATTGAATGTCACTGAGCAAGCACGATTCAAAAACACAACTGGCTGTCACAGAAGCAATACAACCCTAAATAAAAGTAATACTCAATATACAACTAATTTTTGGTTTTCCCAAATTTCACTTACACGAAAAAGGGATTACGCAGGTTGTCCCCGGAAACCAAATTACTAATGACCTTTTCGGGATTGGGAACTAAATTATATATTATTATCAAGCATCTCAAATAAATTCCTAATTTACTACCTGACGGAAACCAAACTACCAACACCCGCATAGTAAAGGTAATAAATTGTATCTATTTCACTGCTTGTTGATTGGCGAGTAGTTTGCGTCAACACATGTTCACCTCCTACGAGAGATGAAGATGGGTTGCGGAAACTTAGGTGGCTACCTCCAAGTGGTATCGCTGGATAACAAGGTTGACAAGGAAAATCCAGTGGGAATGACCAGAAATGGTCAAAACCTGCGGATCTCTAAGTCAATCTCAAACCAAATGCCTCCACAACATGGCTTAATCCAAGACGTCAAGCGACCCGTGCCGAGGGATGGATGATACCTGAGCCAGTCAGGTATAAAAAAAAACGGAGCCTCTGGGATACATGGCGACCTCCCAGAGTAATCTGCCTTACATCTGCGCAGGGGGCACCGCAGGTGTGGACGACCCTTTCCCCTACACAAACAACCCTGGGGAACTTCCAGTTGAAGAAGACCCAACACCGATAGCGGGTATGGAAGTCGAGGAGATTCCAGTTGAATCACACTCGGCACCAGAAACCGTAAACCCAACCGAGGAGGGATCAGCAGATGGTCAAACTCCTACTGAAAAACTCCCGGAAACAGAGTGGATTCCATAGCCATTTGGTAAAATGGAAACCAAAAAGATTCTTCAGCTCATCAAAACCCAGGACATGGGGATAGATACTGAAGAATGGCTTGTCATCGAGAGACAAGAGGAGGCCTCGGGTCTAACTCTTGTCTTTCAATCTTCGACTGTGACGCCCTAAGTAGTAGGCGACACAGAATCTTTGGAGAGATCAGCCCGGAAACAGGCATGAATCCGAAGAACCTTATCAACAGGCTTCTAAACCTAATTAAAGGCACAAACCTGTTTGAATGAGGAACCACTGACGACAGAGTGATACAATAGACCCCAGCTGGTCGCAGTGTCAAGGGAAGCTAAGTGCCAACCCTGTCTCTGGCTCGTCAGCCTTAAACCAACCAACCAACTGCTTGTTGAACTCTTTCAAAAACTCTGGAACTCAATTTATATTTAATTGCTACTTCGAACTCTTTCTGTGTCGGACTTATTTCTTGAAAAATAATGTAACCTCTTTTATTCCAATTACAATTACCCGTATGCGCGCCAATGAGAAATATAAAATTCTTAATTGCATGTCAAAAAATGCGCAATAACTACATCTTGGAACTCACCAAATTTCATTTGCATATTTCGACCGGTTTCAGAGCAATAAATAAATAGTCAGTTTTTATGAAAAATTTCAACACCCCGTATCTCGGAAAACGAAGCATTTGCGGACAAAAGTTATATATCAAACTGTCATTATTTTTTCATGCAGAATCACCCCCTGAAGTTTGTCGCACTTATTCACTAACACCCTGTATATAGAGAATATGTTTTGGCATGTGAGTACGAAAACTGTTTATTTCCCAGAACATTGAGGTTTTCCCTCAACAAGCAAAAATAAAATTACCCTTTATTCCTGCAATTTCCATGTAAGTTTGGCTTCACCAAAACTCAGTTTTCAGTTGTTGAATTGTTCCGTTGAAAAACGTGTTCTGTAGTATAAAGAGAACAGAACTCTTTTCAGCAGTTTAATGAGTCATTGTCAGCATCCACGTAGCAAGAAAACTTTCTCTGTTCGGCGTGTTCACCTGTTCAAAGCTTTAGCAGGATGTTTAAAAGTTTTTATGAGTTTATTCAAATCGCATTCAAAAGGTATTTCTGAAATAAATTCAAACAAGGCTGGTGAATTCTCTCCGAATACTCACAGAATAGTTTCAGGAATGAGTTTCTTCTTCTACCTTACCCATTCTATAACATAGTTTGTTATCAAAGGAACACTGGCGTTTACAAGGCGTGATATGGGGAGGGTGATTGGTAGGGTCAAGGGGTTGGGAGGGCTACTACTCTTTCCCATTGGAAATAGTATATCGTTTCATAGGAATAAAATTAATTATAATACTATTGTTTATCATTTGTTGAGAATTCACGACGTTAACAACTGAAATATTGAGATAACAATAAACTCGGGAACCCATTGAAATGTTTTCATGCCCCTAAGGCTACACCACCATTTATGTTACAATCCAAAAAACTAGTTCAGAATTTTGTAAACATTCATTACAAATTTGTGTCCCAAACCATTTCTTTTACAGTTCCCGTTTTCCAGGAAACGTATTCACCAAAGGAAGATTGGAGGAGAGAAACCATATTTGATCTCTATCTTGAGGTTGCAGTCAGTTCAAACGGCCGTTGTAATGATACCATTTGGTGTTTGTTTCATTATCAAGAATTTTTGGATGTCTTGATAATGAAATTTGGTTTTTCTTCTCCAATCCTCCTTTGGAATATATATGTATACAGTTCTTCTCAAATGTCCCCACCCCCTCTTATTTCAGGAACGATTATACATAAACAAGTGAAATTTGGAAACTGAATATTAAAGGTTGTAAACTTCCCTACTAGTGATGATAGGTGACGAAGTCGTCAAAGATGACGTCACAAGGCCATTGTGACCAATAATTTTAAATAGAACCCTACGGCAAGCGACACCTCTTTTAAAAGGTATCGAAAAATCCTATTCAATGATACTTATTTTGTTTGTGTTTATGGCAGTTTTGGCAACTAGCTTTAAAAAACGCAAAGCTGTGATGAATTAAATCAGTTAATATTAAAATTCCAAATTCAAGCTCCGCCTCTGGATAGTTGTCAAATAAGCTGACGTTTCTGATAGACTCCCTAATTCGACGTTTTTGTAATTATCCAAGTTTTTGTACATTTAATAATTTGTGTATTGTTGATCGAACGTTCAACTGTTTAAGCAGGTTTTGGTACTCTTAATGTTTTTGTACATTTTAATAATTTGTTAAACTGTTGTGAGCCGAACGTTTGGGTGCTTCGAAAAGCGAAATGGTACGTGCTTTAGGTGATAAAGTAGCAGCGATCCTAATTCTTGGTGAAACTGGACAAAATATTCATGCAGCAGAACGCATTTTTGATGAGAGGTTTTCCGATCGCCCCGTTTCGAGGACTTATATAAGAGAGCTCCTTCGTGGGTTTGAAACAACGGGTAGTATTAATGATGCGAAACGATCTGGCAGACCACAAATTTCTGATGAGAAAAAAATTGAAATACTGGCAGAAGTAATAGTTAATCCTACTTCTTCAACAACGCACGTTGCATCTACCTGTGAAGTCAGTCGAAGAACAGTACACAGGGTGTTGAAAAAAAAAACAAATTTCATCCATACAAATTAAAAATGGTTCATCAACTCTCAGACGACGACCCAGACCGAAGACTAGAATTTTGTGAAAATATGGAAACTAAAACTAACCAATAGCCAGACTATGTCAGAACAATTTGTTTTAGTGACGAAAGTACTTTCTATCGTGATGGAAATGTAAATACACAGAATGTGAGGTATTGGAGTGACGCAAATCCTCACCTGTTTCGTAAAACACATACCCAATTTCCCCAGAAGGTGAATGTTTGGGCAGGTATCCTGGGAAACCACATCGTTGGGCCTCTTCCTTCAAATACTAATTTGACTGGTGAGGTTCATCTGGAGCTGTTGCAAAACGCAATAGAACCATTAATCCTTGAAATTTTGAAAGATAATCCAGATGAATTCGGCAATTTGGAAATAACATTCCAACAGGATGGTGCTCCACACTATAACGGTGCAATAAGACGGTATTTGTGTGAGGAGTATTTGGTAGATGGATTGGACGACGAGGTTCAACGGAATGGCCAGCTCGATCACCGGACCTCACACCTTTGGATTTTTTTCTGTAGGAATATTTCGAATCGAAGGTTTACGCCACTGAACCTGGCAATATTGACGTTTCAAAACAACGTATTGTTGCAGAATGTGAGGCTGTTTCCGCAGACACATTTGCAAAAGTACGAGAAGAGTTTGAAAATAGGATATTTCACTGTCAGGAAGTAAATGGAGGTCACTTTGAGCAATTTCTTTGAGTAGATACTGATTCTTGAATCTGTAATCAATATCATACTGAATGGAATTCAAATTTTAATGTTTACCAATGAGCCATTACAACTGCCATAAACACAAACAAAATTAGCATAATTGAATAGGGTTTTTCGATACCTTTTAAAAGAGGTGTCGCTTGCCGTAGGGTTCCATTTAAAATTATTGGTCAAAATGGCCTTGTGACGCCATCTTTGACGATTTCGTCATCTATCATCACTAGTTTACAACCCTTACTATTCAGTTTCCAAATTTCACTTGCTTATGTATAATCGTTCCAAAAATAAGAGGGGGGGGGACTTTTGAGAAGCACTATATATATATATATATACCTATAAATATATATATATATATATATATATATATATATATATATATATATATATATATATATATATAATATAATATATATATATATATATATATACATATATAAATACACCATATAAGGTAAGGTAATTTTGGGTTCTGGGGACCATTATACCCAACAACAGACTTCAATGACAATCAGTGACTTGATGACCAATCACAATACCGATGTGACGTCCATCATAATCAGTATTATCATTAGAGCTACCCAAAAATCGTCATGCTTGATTCAAAGCCACTCTCTGAATGGAATGGCTCAAACACACAGACATTTAGGCATACAAACATGTGAGTAATCTCATAAGAGTTCGGTTTTCCTTATGACGTACATGACCCTAAATCCCTCCATCATAATGGGATTCTACTATATCGACCATACTATGATAATAAGGGAAATATTATCAGTCACGAATTCAACAACTTTAATTAGGTGAAATAACAGAAAGCCTCACATCTAGTCACGTGCATGCTGTTGAGTAATAAAAAGTTCCATTTTTATGTACTGTACGTGCTTGTTCTCGTTTTCGAAGAGAAAC
Source organism: Gonioctena quinquepunctata (assembly GCA_018342105.1). NCBI lineage: Eukaryota > Metazoa > Arthropoda > Insecta > Coleoptera > Chrysomelidae > Gonioctena > Gonioctena quinquepunctata. The sequence goes on from JAFIRS010000598.1 coordinate 83,412, forward strand.
TAATGTTATGATGAAAAAGCTGCGAGAACATCTGTGAAGTCGCGGGTTGAAATTATTTTTTTCTTTTCAGTATACTCCATTACTCGATTATGATTTCTTTTGAAATATGTACAGGGTGTTTATAAATACTATAAAAACTATGAACCGATAACATTTTCACACCCAAACCTACATATTGGGTGATACCAATTCATATTTCTTTTATTCCAAATCTAACTTTCTAAAGTGGGCGACATCTAGCATTCACGATTCGAATGTCAAACTAGAGTAAAACAGGATTTTGCTGTATACTAAATACATTTACAATTTTGTTTCAAATTTGAAGAATCTTTCTGAATGGTTGTCATATTTACTTAAAAATTTAATATATTCATCTATCTATATCCCCATAATACGTTAGTAATTAGAGAACATAACAACAAACTAAGATGTCTAAAAACCATGGTGAATTTACTTATACCTGTAAAATATTGGGACAAACTGGGGGACACCAGCCCACTTGATAATGGGAGTTATCTAGAGTTTCAGATGGCGTCTATGTAGTTTCGTGTCATAATTCAGTAAACTGAATTAAAAACCACACAGGTGATTTGTGTCTCTGATCCGTTCTGTGTTCGTGCTTTTGTCGCCTTTGAGGTTATGTCAATTCGTTGTGAAATATTTTGAGGTTGATCGATCGATGTAACATATTTTAGAACAAACTATCTACTTATGAAAGTGTTACATAGAATTTTCGAGAAGTGTTCCGAAATAATTCTAATTATGAACAATTGTGGTGCGTACCAATTTTGTATGGTTAATTTCCTATTGACAAGGCTCAATTGAATTGATGCTTATGTATTTCTGTCCCATGAACACAAATTCAAAGTCGGTGCTTCTTTAGAATGTATGTGGATAGTGGAAAAGGCCTTACAAATTTCATAAATTATTATTATGATGTGTTTTGAACGTTTCTTATTGCTAAAAAAGGCGGAAAAGGGGCTTTTCTTGATCTTTGAACCTCCGAAAGTATTTAAGAATGACGCGTTTTGACTTCGAGTTCGTGTTTATGTGGTAAAATATGTAGGTAACACCAAGCGGCAAGACTCAACTCGACGGATCCGTATCAAAAATTAATTTGGGCAATCCCGCTTTGAAGTTGTGGAGATGACTCTGTGAATATATTTCCTCCTCATCTATATTACTGCACTTTGAGCTATAATGGACTTCTATCAGAGGATCTTGCTTTGCTTGAGAAGTTGAATTTTATATTATTTCCTCTGTACAAAGGAAAAAACTTATATGTTTTGTATAATTTCCAGCAAATGACATTAAGGTAGTACCGCCACGAGACAGTTGAATCAGGAAATCATCAAAATCTAGCATACGTATTGTTCAATATGTGAACAACACCTCAATAAAATTTTAAGAAGTTTCACCATCCTGAACCCGAGATATATATAATTGAAGTTGACTCAATTAACACGTAACATATGGACCATGCATAGGCAAACAGCACATTATTAATTCTACCGTTAGTACTAAAATTAAGAAGTTCATGAGAAACGGGAAGGAGCTAGAGGAGGATATCAGAGATATTGTGAAAAAAAATCAAAGTGATTGACCATCTAGTTTGACAGATATTATCAAAACCACTCTCGTTATTCCAAATAGTCCATGGGGAAGCGCACATTATTGATTCTACCGTTAGTACTAAAATTAAGAACTTGATGAAAAACAAGGAGGAGCTAGAGCAGGATATCACAGATATTGTGAGGAAAAATCAAAGTGATTGACCATCTAGTTTGACAGATATTATCAAAACTAATCTCGTTATTCAAAATAGTCCACGGTAACGCGCAAAATTTCTCTTAAGATTATGTGAATTGTTGGATAATCCTCCTCTGTTCAATTTACAGTATTATAAACATGTTTTATATAAATTTCAACAAATGACATGAATAAATGCATAAATGTCTCTACACCACAAAAACTTTTTTAAATACTTCTTTTCTAAAATAAATTTGGACAGATTCACATCCATGTTGATTTATCAGTACCACAAAGGGTGTGGTCACTTGGGAAAGAAACAGTTGTGAATAATCCGAGAATGAAAAACTGGACCCTCAACATCCGAGCCGCAGTGAAGAAATGTTTCGATAACTGCCAACTATGCCGAAACAGGAAGTGCAAACCACAACCTCCTGAAATGGGAATTTTACCAACAAAATCACTGGAAGTATTCACATTTTCATTTCCTTTTGTTGGAATTGATTTACTTGGACCTATCACTGTTGCAGTGGGACGAAGAATTGAAAAGAGATATGGTGTATTGTTCACCTGCCTCACACTGAGTGCAGTACATATAGAATTAGCTGCTTCTTTAGATACAAGTTCAACTACACTAGCCTCTCGAAGATTCATGTGCAGAAGAGGTCAGCCAAAAGAATTAATGACCGATAATGGGGCAGAAAGGAGACTCGAAGAGTAGATTCAAGGGTGGAATCAAAATTCAATTTCTGAATAACTCACTTGGAAAGTTATCATCTGGAAGTTCAATCCCCCAGGACATGGGTGGAATATGGGAGCGGCTGGTTCAATCGATGAAAACTGCTCTGAAAATCAGTCTGAAAACCATATATCCCAAAGGAGAGGTATTGAGTACGTTGTTGGCTGAAATCGAATATAATTTCAATTCAAGGCCGTTGACACATATCTCTGTTGACGCAAATAAACCAGAGGCAATATCGCCCAATCGCTTCCTACTGCTAAGACATCACCAGGTCTTATGGTGATTTTGCACTCTCAAGCAGAAAATAATGGCGAATTGCCCAGGTATTGGCGGATAGATACTGGAGGCGTTGGGTCAGAGAATACAGACCTACTTTCATTTAGAGGCAGAATTGGCATGATAAAACTAATCGTATCAAAGTCAGAGATATGGTACTGGTTGGTGACGAGAAGGCACCAAGGAATCAGTGGATGATAGGACGAGTGGAAGAAACAAACCCTGACAAAGATGGTATCATAAGGGTTGTCGAAATGAGAAATAGTGAGGGAACTCATTTGCGACCAGTAGCAAAGCTCTGTATTATCCCTGTAAAACAGAACTTGGTTCAGTTTGTTTATGGGTGGAGGATGTTGAGGACGAAATGAATATTTCATACCCTGTATGTACTTTTCATGTAAGGAAAAAAAAATTTTTTAGAAATCAATCAATGTCAAGTGTTTTTGAATTGTAAAAGTGTTTGAATAAAAAGCAATAATACAGCTCAAATAACTATAATTATCAATAATAGCAATTACACATGTTATTGGGGAGATAAACGCGATTGTCCACTTGTATTCCAACGCCCGGTTGAAATTGCGCGTGACCGAAAAATGGCTACAATTTTTGGACTATCAGTCGATTTCCCTCGCTACCAAGAGCTGCTTGAAAGAAGCCAAAGCATATGAAATGTAGAAAAAACTCCAGTCTCTCACATGAGACTAGTTTTGGTGTTCAAACAAAAACCAATCATAATACAAAGGGTGTTAGATTTTTTTCAGTCAAATATCTGAGAGAGTACATATTTTTGTCAATAAATTCCTGAAGAATCATTGCCACGTTCATTCCTTGGTGCATTGTGCTATTTGAGGTGGATATACTAGCACTGTCGGATTCTGTAAATATCTTCAGAATTTGAAATAATCCAAAAAGTATAATACTCATTTTTCAATGTACTTGATTGATTATTTTTCTTTAAGGAGCGTTATTGATTGAATCATCAAATGTACAATAAAATTCAGGGTTACTCTTTATCAGGAAAAATACCCCCGAATTACATGTCAAAATACTTACCTCTAACAAAATTGAGAGTGATTCGGTTGAACAAGGCTAATATATCCACCTCGAGTAGTGCAAAGGCCCAAGGAATTAACGTGGCAATGATTCCTTGCGTATTTATCAACCAAAATGTGTAGTCACTCACATATATCCAATCGGAAATTTTTAAAAACGCTTTGTATTATGATTGGATTCTGTATGAACTTCGAAACTAGTCTCATGTGAAAGATGTTTTTTTTTTCTACAGTCCATGTACTCTGGCTTTAATTCAAACAGCTCTCAGGACCGCAGAACATCGAGTGACTAGATCGGTTAAATATACATTTGCGCTATTCTTCGCTCCCACGCAATTTCAACTAGGCGTTAGACTACAAGTGGAAATCCGCGTCTACCTCCCCAACGACATGATTTACCTTAGAATATTGGGAAAAATTTTTTGTAGAAAAAATAACGAGCTACAATCTCCATGCAAACATTTCTTCATATTATAAGGGTATTGTCCCCTTTCAACCTGATCTTGGCGCGTTTCTCTTAAATTCGGAATTGCCTCGGGCTCCATCTTTGGTTATATTCTCAGTGGAGAAAATAAACACTCCAGGGGTCAAAATAGTATCGCCATTGGGGCAGGCTTCAATTGTCCTTGACTGGATTTCGAACCTGGATACTGACTACACAATAATCTGTTCTACTCAAAGCTCAAACTTTCTTCGGCTATTATCGGCGTCTCTCGGGCTTCTTCTGTGCGTGGTACAACGAATAAGAAACTAGTAACTTCCAATACTTCTCGAGTTCAAAATTTGGAAATTCTAAGTTTTTATTTTTTATTTTTAGCGCCGCGTGATGGTATATAATTGCTTAATGTTTACTTGATACATTCAACTGCCTGAATCCAGATTTTCAGCTGTTTTTTAATTTTTGTTGGATTATGGTGAAATTTTATTTTTATTTATTGGATTATGAATGATATATAAAAAACATTCAGCCCCCTATTGATTTCCGGAAGATGACGTTTCAGCTCCACTCACAATATGATGTCAACTCGAAGTTGAATAAATTGCTGAAATCGTTATCTTGAGGTCTCCTACATTCTTTTTCGTAATCGGGATCTCCATTCATATTCAAATGGATGTGGTGATTTCCTTCTATTTCCCTTCAGGTACTCATTCGATTATTATCATTGTAAGTTCCTCCGCAGTACGTATTTTTGGAATGTTTCTGAAAAAATGCAGAAACCACCGAATGTGACATATTTTCCTAGACAAATTGGCAGACCTGATCTATACAAACTTTCTAATCAACATGATGAAGGAAATCTTATGGTTGCATTCAACCTACGCCCGCATTGTCCCTTTCTTATTTTTGTGGGTTTTCTGACTATTTTCATTGACCATTTCAGGCGGACTTTTATCAAAGTAATAGTAGTGATTTCCCACAGCTCTGTTTGACAATGCATACTTTGGAAGATTTTCTGTTGATCTAGTTCAGAAAGATCACTACATCAAAAATATCTTCACTTCAGACAGACCCCCACTTACTGCTGGGGTAACCTCCAAATGTAGTACCTAATAAGAGACATTTCCTTCATCTACCACAAGGCTCTTGTACGAAAGCTGAAGTGCAATTTTCCCACTCAATGTTTATCAGTCCGGTGACCCAGAAACTGGTATCGTCTATAATCTCAAAATGAAAACTGGAATAGATGGCATTCCCGCCCTAATACTGATACAATTTCTCAAAGATCTGAAAATCCCAAAAGCCGTACCAGTATTTAAAAAGGGTGGCCCACTTTGTGTTAAAAATTACAGAGCCTACTTAGCTGCTTCTCCAGAGTAATATAAATCGCCGTATACAACCAACCGATCGATTACCTAAACAAACTTTAGCACACCCTGTCAGCATGGCTTCCGCCAAAATTTGTCAATTGTAACCCCATCGATAGATCTGATACAACCCATACACGAAAATATGGATAAAAATAAATCTGTCGTAGGATTATTCTATGACTCATCCAGGGCTTTCGAAACCATCGACCCTTATTTCCTGGAGACAAAATCAGAGGCGATGGATATACGCGGCCCCATGAAATCATGGCTGATCTTATATATTACAGAAAGAACACTCAAGGTCAAAATGGACAATGATTACTCGGACGCATTCGATCTTTTGTTAGACACTCCACAAGGGAAAAAATTAGGTACCCTACTGTTTCTGTTATATATTAACGACCTACCTCAATCAATACATCATAATTGAACAGTCTTCATTTATGCGGATGACAGAACAGTAATCGTTTCGGCAGAAAACCAACAAAGCTCAAGAAAAAGGTTGTATCTGTGATACAGGAATTCACCTCATGGTGCGAGAATGATCACCTCATCAATAATTTGAGGAAAACAGTATGCGTAGAATTCACAAGCAAAAGCAAGTCCACAAATTCTATATCTTTCCAAATTGCTGACACCAAACAAGAAACAATTAACTCTACCGAATTCTCTGAGACCGTAGTAGACTGTGAACTAGAATCCAACCTTCAATTCGAAGCAACCCTAGGAAGGTTGAGTGAATTATATTATGCCTTCAGAACAGTTGAAGAAAATTTCCATAGAAAGCATCTCGTGAACATTTACTACGCACTTATTTACTCGATAATAATCTCAAATATAATAAATAGTATGGGGTCGTTGCACTGAGTTCTACAGACTGTCAATAATACAGAAAAGGGTTCATCAGACTAATATATGACCTCCACCACAACATGCAGAGAAACCTTTACCCAGTACAAAATAATAACTTGTACCAATATCTAGCTATACAAATTATCAACGTATACTTTTTACAACTCAGAGAAATTAAAAAAAAATAAGATTAGCATGAATACCCTACGAGAAATGAACGTTACTTATACTTGCAAAAATTTAATAAAATGCAATAAAGAAAGAACCCACCTATGCTTTTCTTCAACAAGCGACTTCGAGAAATGAGATTTTTTTTTGAACTGCAATAAAAAAAATATCTGCAGGAAAACCCGTTTTATTCGATAGAAGAATTCACTCAGTCAATGGGCTCACTCATTACTTTTTGTTCAATGCCGTAGATGTGAGTGTCACTGTATTTATTGCGCAGATTGAGTGTACTACTTTGTGATTGTTCATATTGTTTTTTATCGACATTATCCTATATCATGTCTATGACCTATGAGGATCAATACATGTATCCATCTATGTTTATGCCAATGTCGTAGAAATCAGATAATATTTCCTAAATAATCCAATTCAATCATATTTGTTGATGAACACTGTATAACTCATCATCTTAGTGTCTCATGAAAAAAATGTCATCCTTGAGATGGGCTCCATTTTCTGGATGCGGTTCCCCATCTAACCTCTATATTGTGAAGAGTATTTAATGGAATGGGAGACTATTTATGTTGCAGCTTACTCTTAATGCTTCAATCGATAAAATACTCTGGATGAATATGAAGAGATATTTCCCCACTTCGATCCACACTTCGCTTCATCCAGAGATTCCAAATGTATGAGGCCTTCCGGAGAATTATCGAGGATTCTCCTTATCAGAATGGTGTAGCGAAGGGAGTCAGATTACTCAGAAAGTTCCCTGTCTCTCCTTGAGTGGATACATCTGGGACCAAATGAGAATCACATTGATGAATCATTCCGGAATAGTAGGTGATCGCTACGAGAAAAAAAAATATCGCATAATGAATATTGAGCTCCTATGGTTCAATAAAGGTATAATAATAATAATAAAATTCATTGAATCCTTTACAATCATTTAAATGACACAAGATACGTCAGACAGCAATTAAAATTCACATACAGTCAACATCTATACATAAAAATAAAACAATTCCACAGTCAACATCTATACATTATATTATAGCAACTCCACAACTCGGATGTAGAAACATATTATTGATTAAAATACTCATCAGTACTATGGAAACAACCATTATTCAAGTATTCTTTGAGTTTCACTCTGAAATGATTTTCCCTATTTAGGTTTTTTATTTCGTTAGGTAAGTGATTATAAAATTGTTCCCTCTTATAAGACGGACAATTTTCATAAAGACGAGTTGAATGTTCCTGAAGTTCCATTAATTTGTCTTTTCTGGTGGGATATGCATGGAAATCACAGATCTGATTGTAATACTGTATCTTTTTTTTCGAATAACAGAGTATTTGTGAATATGAATGCACGGTACGCACATAACTTTATTCTCAATGGAGCGGGGTCTACAAGATTATCTGCAGTCAATTCTATATATTAGTCGCATAACCCCCTTCTGGATGACAAATATATTATTTAGTTTTGAGGTACAGCCCCGAACGGTGATATTATAGGAAATATTGGCATGTCCAAGAGCAAAGTAAACATTTATTGAAAATGGACCTCAATTGTCTAATTGGGTAGTACCCACTGTTAACTTTCTTACTAACATGATTTACACCCGACTCCCAGGTCATGTTACCATCGATATATGTACCAAGAAACTTGGTGTTATCTGATGATTCAATTATGTTATCACCTACTCTAACATGAAAGCTATCAATTTTTTCATTCGTCCTGAAATAAAATTGCAGCAGAATAGTTTTTTTTTGCATTTACCACCAATTTGTGAACTGGAGACTCAATGTATTCAGTCAATTTTTCTTGAAGTTCCTCTGGGTTGTCGGCATTCGTGCGATCGTTGTATCATCTGCATAAAAAATTGTTTAGGCATATCGTTGATGAAACGAAGGAAAATGAGAGGACCCCATATAGAGCCTTGAGGAATCCTAATATCAATGCCATACTTCGGCGACTGAAAGTTGTCAACTTCAATATATATCTTCCTGAGAGTCAGGTATGATCTGAGCCATGAAAGGAAGGCACCCCTGAAGCCAAGTGAATAAAGTTTTTGCATATAATGTCGGGGTTAATAATGTCGAATGCATTCGATAAGTCAAAGAAAAGTGCACCGACATATTTCCTTCTGTCAAGTGAGTCATAGACATACTTGAATAAAGTGTAAAAGGCACTTTCCGTTGACTTACCTGGGTTGGAACCATGCTGGAACTTGGATATTATGTCGAATTGTTCTAAGAACGCAAGCATTTTTACAAAAACGGTTCTTTCAATTATTTCACATATGACTGTTGAAACTGTTACGAGCCGGTAATTCTCAATGAGAGTTGGGCCACCTTTTTTTAATATCGGTGTTACTGATCCAATTTTTAGTTGGAAACACAGTTTCATTACAATGACTTGTTAAAAATGCTAATGGTTCGCAGATAAAATTTCTGATGTTCTTTATTATTTTTTCTACTTTCATGAAAAAAACTCAACTTTATTGAACTATATTTAGTGGTAAAACTGGTTCTTTATTGAAATAGTGCAATAAAATGTTCATTGCACTCATCTGTTAGTCTACTACAGCGTTTTGTGATCATGACAAACATAAACGTTTAAATTTTAGTCTATTTTCTGTGATATTGTATTACATTTTGAACAATTGCATATTTCACATTATTTTCAATCATATTCATTACATACTGGATTACGGAGTTATTAGAAAATGCAATTTATCAAAAATAAAGTTTGAGTTAAATTGTTCCTACCATTGGTATTAGTTTTTAACTTTCTCAATGCAAATCAATAGTGATAATTCATTATTAAATATTTTGCTTTTAAATTACGCTTTTTATTTTCCCACACTTAGTGCCACCTAAATAAAACATTTTTTGATTTTTGCATGAACGTAGAAAAAATATTGTAAGCAACTCGTGCAAAATTGTCCAACTCGGCCTGGCGGCCTCGTCGGACAATTTCACGTCGAGTGCAATAAACACTTACTTTTTGCACTTGTTGCATTAATAACTATTTGAAGAAATGTAGTCTACTCCAACTGAGTTTGTGTTCTTTAGGTTACAAATAATTTTGATAACATCCCTTGAATTCGCCGGGGTAAAATAAAAAGTATGATCTACATGTATGGTGGTGTATTAATTGAACGATGTTGACTCAAAGTGTTCGTTAGTTGTATTATTTGTTATGGTCGAAAAATATGAGCCAGAAGCATCTACTCTATTATTTTTAACATTCACAAGTTTGTTGTCTAGTAATAATTCTTGATTATATTCATATTTTGTTTTTCTCTTCCGGTTCTATTTTTTACTATGTTCCAAATTTTTTTCTGTATCTCATGTTGGTTCCTGTTTGCTAGAGCATCCTGATTAAATGCATACTTTTCTTCATGTATTTTGGATCACATACATTTCTTGATAACTAAAAGAGATTTTTCAAATTGTTCCTCATGTGAATTATATCTTCAGAAACCCATGGCCTTTTACCGAGCTGTGCTTCTTGATTAATGGTCTATCCAATAAGTGTATATGCAAGGAAGCTTCGAAAGCACATTGAATATCACTGAAATTTTCTACTAAAAGGTCAGTTGATTCATAGGAACGGCTTCAAATTCTAAAATTCATATAATATTATCGTTTCGAACGTTATTTATAAGTTGATATTATAAATATATCGCGAGTATCCATTTTTGATTTTCCACCTAGTTTTGAAGGAAGTGGATCAGTGAAATTTTTTCAATCGGATTCGTGTTTTGAAATAAAATCGATTGAGGCAATTATTGGCCCTGAGAATGGGAAATTTTGCGGAGGAAATATAGAGGTTGAAGGAATTATGAGTACTGATGAGTAACATTTTGTGAGCTTCTAGAAATAACAGTATGAACCAACTGAATGCATTGAGGAAATGGTGGATCTTTAATCAATTTTTTTGTTGTTGTTTCTGGGTTGCCGAAATTAAGAGTTGTGAAACGTGCTTGTATGAAAAGATAATTTTTGGGAGTTCTAATTTCAAGTGAATGGCTAATGGCGTCGTTGCGTGTATTTATTTGTGCTAATGTGTGCGTTCCGTCTGTTCTTTTGGCTCTGAAGAAAGGGCCACAGAATACTCCTTTCTTTTATTTGGAGGCAGATCACAGCCTTCAGAGATATATGAATCCTTTTCCAACTTTCGATCGTAGATTTCAAGGTTTAAATGTTTATACAAAAATAGAAATGCAATTTGTGATTTCCAAAGGATATAGGTCCCAGTTTTTTGACACATGATTAGTTGGCTTGATTGATGTCAATTTCTGTTTATAACTTTTATCCCTAACAAGTTTCCAAAACAACTATCAAAAACATAAAATGCATTAACTTTATAATAATCACAATTGATGCATGGTTTCCAGAGTTAGCTTTTTAGTGTTAGCAGAAGCTTATTCACTCGATTTGCAACAATTGCTTTAGGTAAGAACTTTGGCTGGAAGCAATTGCTATTGTTAGTAATACTTTATATTAAAAGAAGATGCTACTTTTTATTCACCTCAGCCAATATAGACTAGGAGGAATCGGCGCATGAGTACCGAAAACTATTCCACCTCAATTTTTTTATGCGATCCTCTTCGAATTGCCTTGCTGATGATACAAATGCATGTTGCCATGGGGCAACCCCGTGCAATATTGTTTAAACCGAAATTGTCTAAACAATTGCAAGGAATTGTTATTTTTCAACCGGACAATTTTTTTTTATATTCTTTACCAAAATACAAATAAAAAAGGTACTATGAGATAAAGTTAATATTTTTAGAGATATGAATTTTTAAAAGTTCAAAAAATCTCATATTCGGGTACCCATGAAAAATATATAAAAAAAAAATAAAAATCGAAATAATTTTTTTTTTTAATTCTTTATACAAAAGTTAATAACATTCTTATAGAGATTTAAAAAAATTTCATTGATTATACCTGTTTTTTAATTATTAATTTCGCGCGCTCACAAGTATGCATTGCAATATCTTTCCATTATTTATATATAATTGTGATTCCAAAAAAATTTAAATACCATTATATTTCATTATTGTTGATAAAAATTCATAAATTACTATGATAATAACAAAAAAATAATATAAACTGTAAAAAAGTAATTTTAATTACATGTTCCGATTCATGCTTAAATAACGTTTGTAAAATCGATTCCAGAAAAAAATTTGTCAGGAACAAATTGTAGACAATTTAATTGTTAATAACAATGCTCTCCTTAACAATCTTGAAAAAGTTAATAGTTTTCAAGATAAATGATAAATAATGACTCAGGAAACAGAGAGGCCGATGCAGCGCATGAGTCAGAGAGAGACGGCGATACTTAAAGGTAAGCGATGCATACTTGTGAGCGCGCGAAATTGATGATTAAAAAACAGGTATAATCAATAAAAAAAAATTATATCTCTATTAAGAATGATATTAACTATTGTATAAAGAATTTAAAAAAATATATTATTTCGATTTTTTTTTTTAATATATTTTTCATGGGTCAAAAGTACCCAAATATGAGATTTTTTGAACCTTTAAAAATTCATATCTCTAAAAATATCAACTTAATCGTGAAAAGTCATGGGACCTTTTTTATTTGTATTTTAATAAAGAATATAAAAAAAATTTGTCCGGTTGAAAAATAACAATTCCTTGCAATTGTTTAAACAATTTCGGTTTAAACAATATGGCACGGGGTTGCCCCATGGCAACATGCATTTATATCATCAGTAGGGCAATTTGAAGAGGATCGCATAAAAAAATTGAGGTGGAATAGTTTTCGGTACTCATGCGCCGATTCCTCCTAGTCTAATATGGTGAGAACGCTAATGACGTTTGGTGTAAATTCCATAAATTGGCGAATGTTCCACATTGAGAATATGGTGAACACGGTACCAAAAGAAATTTTGTTTATTATGGATTATTTGTCATTCAATGACTCATAAATGTTTCGTTTTTCTTTCACTCTCCATGGTATTTCAAAAATATAGAAAACAGCGAACTGGCTTCACACAACTTGAATTTTCAACAGAAATATATTTTCGTTGAGGGTCATGCAATTTAAAAAAAAAATCATTACAAAAACGTGAGATACCCATAAAAAGCAATTCCTGTTTATGGCGCGATTTGAGCACTCAGTTTTCTTCAATGATTCGCTTCTACAAATCCAAAGCATTGAATTCGATTACCTCATCAATTATAAATGTTTCTTGGTCGGGAGTTTCTTGTCTGAGTTGTTTCTCCACAACGCGAAAATATTGAAAACATGGATGATGTCTGTTGGGACACCTTTCAGCATACAAAGTTTCTGCATTCTCCGAATTTTTCTTGAATTCGTCATAAATTAATTGCACCACTTTTTCTGAATCTGAAGTATTTGCAATGGCCAGATTGTATGACAAAAATGAACCGGAAGAACTTCAAAAGAAATTATATCACATTTTGACGTTTGAATTAGCTTGGCGCGGAGGAGAAGCAGCTTACTGCAAAATCACTAATTCCGTTTCTGAAATGGAAAATAATGGAAAATAAACTGGACGAATCGAGTATAATCCTCCATTTTCGAAAACGAGACAAGGCGGTAACAATAAATTATGTGACAGCAAATGGATTACGCCTAATATTTCAGAGAAAGATATTTGCCCAATACGTTTATTTAAAAAGTTAATGGAAGAACGAGACACTTTTATAACATTGGATAGAATTTTTCTTCTTCCAAAAGGTATTTCTTACACCAAATCCCTTTTGGAAGAAGAAAAATTCTAAAGGTGGTATAAGAATGTGCCGATTGGAATTAATCACATTTCCAAATGGACTAAATGCTCAGCACAACGTATTGGTATAAATGTCAAACGTGTGAAAATTACAAATCACTCAAATCGAGCGGCAGCAGTTAGCGAATTGAGTAAAAGCGGAATTGAAGAACAAGCTCTAATAAAAATAACAGGACACAGCAATTCATCATCAATAAAACCATACTTACAAGTTGACAAAGAGTATCATTCGAGCATTATTCAATCAATTCGTTTGGAAAAAGAAAAAACTTCAACATCTACTACAGAAACGATTAGCTGTGGCACCCACAGCGACATCACTATTCCTAGTATGAATTCCAATAACTGCGTTTTTAATAATTGTACATTCAAATAAAAATGTGTTTATTTTCAATGTTTCATAAATAAAGTTTGCATTGATATGTTTCTAAATTTCTTATTCATAAAATTGTTCTGCCGAATTGCACTCGATGTTTGTATTGATATCAGGTAAATTTGTGTTGTTCAAATTCTAAACTGTTTCCTCTAGCAATTTGAGTCGAAAAACTGTCAACCTATGCAATTTGCGGCCTTATTATCAAAGATTGAACCCCTCAAGCAACGCTCTCGTGGTTTAATCAGATAGTAAGACCGCAAATCGCACTCAGTAAAATTTCCAGGCAAAATGCTTTGTCGAAAATTCAAAAAATTTTATGGTATTACCCCCGAATAAATCCATATTACCGATCTGATAGAATATTATGTTTATCAGAGAACTGGAGATTCAAAAGAAGCGGTAAATCACATACATCAAACTACAAACGCATGTTTTGTTGCTGAAATATTCTGCTTATGCACAAATTTGTATTTGTACATTCCCAAAAACTCCTTTCTGATGTTCCAAATGGAATAAATGACGAATGAGGTCATATAACCTGGAAAACAATATTTGGTTCAGTAATGAATCATCATCTGAAAGGAGACAAATCAGTGACTCAGGTTTTTCAATCTAAGCCGTTTGAACAATTTGGTTCACATTGTGATTTGAACGGTTTCTAATTAGTCATGTTGTATTTCTCGGAAAAAACAATCCACGTCCGATTACTCATAAAACTATTGAAGGAGAGCTATCATTGATAACACCTACGTATTCCGTCAAATACAAATCACTGACAATCTATTGTATTCCAGAAACTCTGATAAACTTGGAACATATAATATATAAAACCACTAACTAATTTCTATTACAAGAACTACATGTCGTATTCCTCCTGACTCCTTATTCACATGCTGAACTTTCCGCTGAGAGGAATATTATGAAATGGTAGACTATTTTGGTAGAGACTTGAATCATGTATCCCATTTCGTATAAGTTCTCAGAGCAACCTACTGTTGTAGAGCAAATGAGCGGTTAGAACATTCACAACACATACCCGCTTCCATTTGCAAATCCTAAACAAATAAAATTGCTTTCAAGAGTTCGCCAGGATTCAACATTTTTCAAGAGCATAGTTTACGGAACAGATTACACATTATATAATTCCTATTCACGGAATGGGATGAAAGGAACATAAAATACTTCTTCACTGAAGAAATAAAACAAATACAAAGTGAATTATATTCAACATTAGGACTTTCTGGAGAACTTACTTTATGTTTCAATTTAAAAATCTACTGCATTCACAGTTTGGCAAAATTATTTCAGGAATGCGATATTGAGGGAAAACCAATCTTAGATCAATTTTCGGAATATCACAGTTATTGTTCAGAAAAACTGTATGAATTTAAAGAATATACAGGGTGTTACCAAATAAGTGCGAAAGTTTTCAGGGGGTGATTCCTTGTCAAAAATTAAAGGGGGTCTTTCAAGTAAACAAAAGCTCTTAGGCCTTTCCTTGAAAAGTTACACGCTTCCAAAAATGAAAAAAAATAGTTCCTTCTTTCTTGAAATTGCTGAAGAATCGAAGATATCGAATTCTGTGGGCATGTTCTATCAATAAAATGACTACCTATAAATTTTTTTTTGTTGTGATTTTTTAAAGGGGTGAACCATGCAAGCCCTATTACATATTTCACCAGAACTTTTTAACGAAACAATATTTCCCAATTTGAAAATATGTTTTGAAAAGAAAGATCAATTGCAAAACCTTTTCAACGATAGTGTTGTGTCCGTGAACGCACTAGTTTCCTAATCAAAAAATAAAATACAACATTGTGCATGAACGGAACTTCTGTAAATGGAATCGAAAAAATCTAGTGGGTGGCTGTCACGTGCCTACTTCGAATAAGTAATTAGTTTGTTCTCCATTTCACCATCTCTCCATGTCTTCAACCAATCAAAATAAGATTTTCGAAAAAATATTTCTTTTGTTTTCCAATATAAACAACTGTTCGAAAAAACTACCCCTCTTCGAAATGGAAGCAGTCGTAATTCATATTTCATAATTTTTTTTGCAACTGTTTGTGAACAAAAAACGCCCCTTCATCCACACATTTCCATAACTTGACTCTGAACCAATGATTTGCCTAACGAAAAACTTTGGGATCATTAGGAATAACATCTTCTATTGAATGATTACAAAGACTTTCCCCCCATTAGATTTCTTCGCAATATAAGCAGCAATAACAATCAATACTGTTTCCGTGTTTTACCAAAATAATGGCTCTGAAATATTTCCGTGGTAATTTGGGTTATCTGCCTTATCTCGTTCCATTTGTTCAGATATTCCTTGGGGTAGATCCCATAAAACATATAATGATATAGCCATTTGGTTTCTGACATGCAAAGGATAAATTCACGGTTTTTACAAGAAATCATTTCCCGATATGCTAATGTCTTCTGTCTTGCTTTTACTCCAGTATCCCTCGGATTTCTTATTTCAACGTGATACTGTGACTTGGTGAATTTTGATAACATTATAAGCTTATACACGCAAATCATTATGTCAACAATTGCTCTAAACAATTACAATTCAAAAGGTTTGGGAATATGAACCTACTGCGTGAATGGCGACTATTTGAAAAACCTTAACATTATAGGGAATGAGAATAAAAATACGATTATTACCAGCAATCTAGGAAAATTAATAACAAAAATTGTTGGCGTTGGATTCTGTAGCAATCAATTGTTAATTATTGTGAATTATTCCATCAATTATCAGTCAGTTTTTCATATTTGTGAGTCACGTAATCCAATAGTTTCAAATATTTAGTTTATATGGGCAACTCAGGAACCTAAATATCAAATGCTCTGCTCACCAAAATTCAATGAGAGATGTTTATTTTGAGAAGTTTTTTGGAACAATGAGAGCAGTATAATTCCTGGAGGTTATCGAACAGATGTTATATTTCAATGAAATACTTCAATGAATCAAATGGAGAAGTTGACCAACTCAAATCTTATAACAGGGGAAATTCAACAGGTTAGGGATCGTATGCAAAAGGCCCTAAACTTGGTAACCAGATGGACGGACTTCGAGGGATTGAACATCAACCCTCAAAAAGCCACCAGAGTAATATTCACTCGGAGGTGTAAACAAGAGGGGCTAGGACCCCTAAAACTTTGAGGAAGAACCATACAGAACAAGAGAGAGGCTAAATATCTCGGGGTGATACTGCACTCGAAACTGAGTTGGAACCCACATCTGACAAAAGTGACCAGAAAAGCGGAAACCACATTAATTATGGCTAGACGCCCTTTTGGAAAGAAATGGGGGTTGAAACCACACAAGGTACACTAGCTGTACAACATGCTGGTGAAACCGGCCATAACGTATGCCTCCCTGGTCTGGTAGCCAAAGACACATCAAAGGAGTGCCAAAACTAAACTGGGAAGGTGCAAAGACCCGGTAGGAATTACAGGGGAATACACGCTGGGATTGCCCTTCACCTGGTGATACAGGGAGTGGCTAGGTGCTTTAAACTGAGAAACACACTGGGCAACATCAGCGTTGGGACACAGGAGTATCGTAAGCATCGTAACCATAGAAGTGCTAGACATGAGATCTGACCATATCGCGAAACGATTCTCATACACGGTATCTTTTCGCTGTGAGCAAGACTGGTATTGCCCTCTAGTGACTCGATAGCTGAAGTTTTCCTGGTTTACTTTCAATTTTTCAACAATTTCTAAATAATCTACCAAAATGTGACAATTTTGTGCTCACTACTAGTTCGAGATGAATCGAAAAAAAAAATTATGTCAAAAAAAAGAAAGTAAATTGTAAAAAGTGTGTGTATTGCTACGGAAGTTCGCGGCATTTGGAGGTTATGCTGCGTTGAGCATGTCAAGTTATACATATTTTGAATATGCTTCTTCTGTGTACGATGCGGCAAGTAATGTGCTTGTTCTTTAGTGTATTAAGGTCGCAGGTTCATAAGGTCTTAAGAACATGAAAAAGTGAGGGGGCCAAAAGTAGTTTGACAAATTAAAAAAAGTACACATATAATCCTGGTTAGCTTCAACCTGTCATGAAACCACTAAATATCATCAGATTCAACGCAAAACTACTCAATGGAATTTTCAAATAATATAATATTCAGAAAAGAAATTAGGTTCACAATTTTTGTTGAATATGGAATCCCACTTTCACCTTTGCGAGGATGTGAGAACGATGAATGCTTCCTGAATGATGCTAGCAACACTCTCTAACACGTACAATTGTCAACAAAATATTGTATATTGCCTGTACAGTACAAGTTCACTCTTAGTACTTAGAGTGCATTACATTTAACATTAGTTCACTTGTAAGGCCAATTGCTTCTGTCCTGATAAAATGCCAGTGTATGATAGACAACTCGGAAAAACATCAAAAGAATCTCTGTTCCCTGTTCATAAAACTGATTAGTTAACATTACAACACCGTCCTGGCGTTCCCCAACTCGCAGCTTAAGTCACTATTTACTTTCTATCTCCGGCTCAAGACCGTCCCACAAAACTTGATAATACTTTTACTTTGTCCACTTTTAAAGATCAAATGGAAAACGGAAAACATCTGAAATATTTATCGAATGAAAACCTCATGTTTCGGAATTAGAGATTGAAATATCGTAGGATAACAGGACACTTATCTCTTAGCTGCAGCTTATATGATGCCGTTGGAAATGTAGGTATGAAATTTACACGTACTATTTTTGGTACTATTTTTGCAATTGACTACACAGCAATTGGTAATTCAAAATTGGATGCCAGTGCCAGAATGGCGATAATCCGAACCAGATATACTTACTCATATTGTTTGACTGTTTTCTCAGAGGTTTTCTTAAAATATTTCCATTTGGTATTATTTTCCAGTTTTTTTTGTGTAGTGTTATTGATCACAAGACTCTAGTGAAGTGGTGTATTTGAATCTTAAACAATATCATTTGCGAAAACTCACTTGGAAGGAGACAAAGTATGTTCTGAATTGCTTGCAAAAAAAAATATTCATTATTCGAAGTTTCTGGATAGCTTAGTGAATTATTGGTATGAATTATTTTGGAGAAATGTTACACATTATTATTTGTGAATGTTCGAATTGAAAATAAAACTAGCAAAAACAGTTTTTTTTAATTCCATCTAAAACAAACAAGATGGTGTGAAAATGAGTCCTTATCACCTAGATGTATGAATAACCTTCGGTATGTTGAATAATATCTCTTTTTTATCTTCTTAACTCTCTTTTTTTCTCCTCAACTCTGATTGAAGGTTCTCTTTTTAACTTTTTTTCTCGGCCACACACGATACAGGATTATTTTGGGAAAGAACTGTATTCTTCTTCGAAATCCCAAGAGCCCGTCGTCTGTCTATAGTCTCACTCAATCCTAGATTAGTCTGCACCAATATGTTACATTTATTTTCTCACGGAAAATCATAAAAACGTATTCCAGTAGAACGGGATCGTTTCGCCCAAGAGTCACATTGAGGTGCATAACAATAATGATTTGAACTAGAATCACTAATTTTTTCACTCGAGGACATACAATAGTCAACTGAATATTCACCAGGTAACCAGAATTTCATTGAATGTCAACAATCACAAGAGATTCGACAAGTTTTGAGTGTACAATGGCTAACATCATATAAACATCAACGTTTCGTAAAGTAAACAATGTGTCCTTTTATCACCTAGAAATACATATATAGTCATTCTTTTTCCATACTGTATGAATTATTTTCGGTATGTTGAATAAAATCTCTGTTTTCTCTTCTTAACTCTCTTTTCTTTCCTCCCAACTCTCTTTGAAGGATCCTTTTCACTTTTTTCCTTGGCCACAGACGATACAGGAAGATTTTGGAAAGGGAATGTATTCTTCTTCAAGAGACTATAGACTCGCTCGATCCTAGATTAGTCTGCACCAGAACTTTACGTTCATTTTCCCACGGAAAATGATGAAAACTTACTGCAATACAATGGTATCGTTTTGCCAAGAGTCACATTGAAGTACACAACAATAATGATTTGAACTTGAATCATTCATTCTTCCACTCGAGGACGTACAATAGTCAACAGAACATTGACCAGGTAGACAATAATTTCATTAAATAACAACAATTACAAGAGATTCGACAAATTTTAGGTATAGAATGGCGAAAATCATATAAACATTCATGTTTGGAAAAGTAAACAATGTACGTATGTATAGTTCCAAAAATTGACACCAGAGGGAGTATCCGTTATTTTGAATTTCCAATAGCGAGGGCTCATTGTTGTGATACTACCCAACCGTGACCGTTGCAACTACGATTACCAGGATTAATTCCTACTCATGCCGCCATGGGCGCTATCATAGTTTCATCTATCCCCTCCACCCTAATGCACACAGCGAATACCAGATAGAGCTGTATGGAATCACACAAATGACACAAAACTCAATACCATTCTATAGGGCAATATCTGGTATACAGACGGGTCTAAAATGGAGAATGGTGAGGAAGCAGGATATTTTTTAGAAACTTAAGGACCGAGTTTGGTTACTCACTGTTTTTCAGGCAGAGGTCCACGCAATCATTCAAAGCGTGAAGGAAAACAACAGGAGAGCAATGGTAGAGAAACAGATCCACATTCTCTCAGACAGCCAGGCGCCACCGAGAGCTTTCAGTAGCCAGTAAGTGACGTCCCAACTGGTATGGACCTGCAAAGAGGAACTGCCAACACTGGCAGAACAAAACTGCGTCAGGCTGATTTGGGTCCCAGCACACCAAGGTATTGCGGGGAATGAAAAAGCCGACGAACTCGCCAGAAGAGGATCAGAAAGCGAACCATGCCCAGGACAGACCCTCGTGGTACCGAAGCGTACGGCTCGAACGTCTGTAGAAAACTAGATTCGGGAAAAACACAAAGAACACTGGCATGACATCGCAGGAAACAGACACGGAAAGGAGTACTTCGAAGGCATGTACTGGAAAAAAACAGCAGACCTGTTAACTCTGAACAGGGAACGACTGAAAATCATCACAGGGCTAATGACTGGACATGTGCCAGTAAAAAGCACCTTAATAAAATGGGACTAATCAATTGCGACCTAACATGCAGATAATGCGATAAGGAACCAGAAACAGTATCACACATACTGTACAACTGCGGAGCCCTGGATCGCAGAAGACAGTCACTCTTCGGGTAACCAATTGGTGAACTGATATTGTACCAGACAAGACTTCTGGGTGGAGTTTTTGGTGGGTAGTACGGGGACCAGAGAGTCTCACACTACCTTGCTACAGCAAGGTGTCCATGAAGGATTTTCTCAACCCTCCAAAAAAAAACCCAAATGAAATAATCGATGGATAACAATTCATTAGTGGAAGCAGTTACTGTTTTCTAATATTCGAAAGATAGACATACTTGGAGAGACTCAACATCAACCATTGAGAAGAGACCATACTAACATTCACTCGACCTATACCAAAAAAATTTAAGTTCTAAGTATACAAGGGTCAAAGAAAAATACCCAACATACATATATATATATATATATATATATATATATATATATATATATATATATATATATTAAGAAGATTATTTCAAATATATTTATATATATATATATATATATATATATATTTATATATTGTTATTTAGGAAATGTTGTAAAATAATTGAACTTATAATAATCATTATTATTATTAGGTATTTTAGTTATCGTCGATAATGCTATGTTGTTCTGCAATTTTCTTTATCTTTTTTTTAACTATTATAGAATCTAATACTATGCTCCAGTCGATGCATATGTATCAAGAGGGCAGTCCTGAAGTAGTTCTATTATCAAAAGTATGTGACCAACGAAATATCTAATTAAAATCCACAATTGAATCATATCAAATTGAAATATAAAGAAAACATTGAATTTGAAGTAAGATCAACAAATATATAAGTTTTGAACATCCTGTATGACAATGCACATCAACAGGAAACCCACCAATGGGAGATTGAGAAAGTTTGTGTGGGAAAAGTGATGATATATATAAGATGTGATGGCAGAAATTGTAGAAATATAATTTCATACGAATTTGTAAAAAGTAGGTATGTAAGATTTAGAATTAGATTCCATTCATAAAATCATCAGTAGTAATCAGAATAACAAATAATCAGGGAGGAAGTGACACTAAATTCAAAAATCCGTGAGAAAATAAGAAATGTGTGTGTTACCATTGGAGGAGATAACGAGTTTGGAGGAGACTGAAAAAAGTTACAAAACAGAAGCCACGTACAAAAATTTTGAAAGAGGTATTAATAGACAATTCAAGAAAAAAAGTCGGTCGAACAATTCCGAACGAGAGATTCCTAAAAGGCATAACTGGGAGAAATAATTTATCAAAAATTTCCATTTCCCTGGTATAGAAGAGAAATCCATGAAAGAACGCACGTCAGCAGTCATTGCAATCTTGAAAGTACGTCCACGGGCTGGAAACATCACAGGAAAAGGAGCAACAAGGTATTCTAATCACCGAAATCACCAAAGTGCACCACTGTTTACTTTGTTTTGGCTGAACATTCATCAAAATTCCATGCTAAAGGACTGACCATAGTTTTAAATATTCTTCCTACTAATAATCATCACTTATATTCAAATTGCACTATTTCATATTATTGTTTCTTTTTAGTATGAGGTATTTATCGCAGAGAAGGGCAGTTTGAGGGTTTTTATCAGAATAAAAACAACCATTTGTTTATTTTCTGCAATCTGTGTTTTATCTAACCATACTTTTTCCCCACTGATTCATATCGAATCGTTAGTGCCAAGTCGGCAATACAGATCACAGAACCGACTGCTGAGAAGGAGCTGACCCATGTTCATAGGCGTACCTGACTGAGCTGGGATAAGGTAAAGGAAAGAGGTTTAAAAAGAGAAGGGTAAGATAACATAGCCAGAGTTTTCATTTGTTATGCTATGGATTCAGAAACTAAAATCTGTGAAATAGATTCACAAAAATGTATATAAATATAAATTCAAAAAAACAATCCCATCATAACAATATATATACCGGGTGTCCCAAAGCCTTTAGGCAAGCAGATATTTCAGTTATTTGCAGAAAAGATAATTGAAAAAAACCATAACCTCGTCCATGCAGCATAGCAAAATCCCCGCCCTGGCAAACAACCTCCGAGAAACCACCCCTAACTCATGCTTCTCAAAGTGCACCCCCTGTTTGTTTTGGCTCAACTTACAGTCTTTTTTATTTCTCATTCAATGATGTATCATGGTAGGTAGAATGGAATGCAGAATTATAGCAAATAAAAATACAAATGAAATATTAATTTATAAGCTCATCTGTATTTTGAATGATACATCATACTACAGAAATTGTTCGGAGTGTTGGCCAGCACTTGCCACACATGCATCAAGTCGCCGAATCAGCGCGCGAGTACAGGAACCTCTAATCATCAGGAGTAACGGTATTACAAGCCTCTGAAATTTTCTGAGTAAAATCTTCAATATTTATTGGTTGAGTTCCAAATACAAATCGTTTCGAATATTCCTATGAAAAAAAGTCCAATGGCGTGAGATCTGGAGAACGTGCAGGCCATCGAACAGGTCCACTATTTCTAATCCAACGGTTTTGAAAGGTATTACTGAGGAATGTAGTAACTATATTATGGTTATGTGCAGGAGCACCATCTCGTTGCCACCACATTTGTTGTCGTTCTTCAATTGGAATTTCTTCTAGTAATGCAGGAATACAATTTTCCAAGAAATGTAGATATCGGTGACCCGTCTAAGTGTCTTGGAAAAAATGAGGGCCGATGAGACGTCCATTATGTAAACCACACCACACGTTCACACCCCACATTGTTTGGAACTTGGTGAGGGCTGTCCTGTGACCAATAGTGCATGATATGTCGGTTAACAGTACCTTTATTATTGAAGCAGGATTCGTCAATCCACAAGATTTGATCGAGGAAGTTGGGATTGTCATGGACTAAAACTTGAATGTGGGCAATGAATGCCATTCGTCTTTCGAAATCCGTAGGTCTGGGTCCTTGGTGTGAATGTATTTTGAAAGGATGATATCTGTACTGTTTGAACATTCTGTTCACAGACGACTTACTGATCCCAATCTCCACTGCCAATGCACGAAGCGAAATATGAGGATGTGCTTCGGCGTAGACCAACACATTTATACAGTTCCTCAGTTCGTACAGGAGTAGAATGTGTTTGATGTGTTTTCCCTGGAAATGATCCCTTTTGCATTGCACCTTCTACATACGAAAACGTATTACGACCTGTTGTCGACGATCAGGAAAGCGCTGCTCATACAGCCTCTCCGCAGCACGTTTATTCTTCCGGCATTCACCAAAAATTAGAAGCATATCAACGTATACGTTGGGAGTGAAGGTAAAAGGCATTTTGATATTTAACAACAATATCACGACTGATCGCAATTTGTCATCCAAATACCGTAGGAATAAGACAAAGCACAAAAAGTTCTAACATTTTATGGAGTCTTTTTCTTTCACATCCACTTTTTATTTTCTCTACAACGTGGGACCATTCATTCAGTTCAATGAATAGTACACACTAACGAATTCAATTTTCTCGACTACCTTCACAACTACATATTATGATATATCGTTGAATGAGGAATGAAACGGGCTGTAAGTTGCAAACATTGGGGTGCAATTTAAAAAACAAAAGTTTGGGGTGGTTTCTCGGGGTTGTTTGCCAGGGGGTGGATTTTGCTATGATGCATGATGGAGCATATGGTCTCCTACGACACGTATTTTTTTTCTTTTTTTTTCTGCAAATAACTGAAATATCTGCTGGCCTAAAAGCTCTGGGACACCCGGTATATATATACAGTCTGTCTCACTCCTCATGGAAACCGTATCTCCCGTAATTCTCTCATTTTCACAATCGGTAGATGCACTGGGGGTGAGTCTAGATTATCTCATTAGGTTGACCTGAGTGACATACACTGCGCGCCAGAAGCGATGGATATACCAAATTTTGCAAAAAATAATATTAGGACGCAAGATAGGCTCGAAATTATCACGGGTTTGTGATCAGGACATCAACTTCAGTACCAATCGTATATCAGTGTACGTCAACCTAATAAAATAATTCAGGCTAACCCCCTGTATATCTACCGATCGTGAAAATTACAGAATTCTAATCAAATAATTACGAAAGATACGGAGGTGTTTCCATGAGAAGTGAGACACACTCTATATATATATGGAATAGCAGTCTGGGGAGGAGCGTTAAATACTCATATTCATCAGATTGAAATTATGCAAAGGCGTTTCCTCAAGCTAATGATCTCAAAAAATAGCAGGTATCCTTCCGACAGTTTATACATCGAAACTCGTACGATGGATATAAGACAGCTGTACTTCTCATGCTCTAGCACTAAATATCATACAAGAAAACATACAGCGTTACTCCCTTCACACCAGTACCTAACACGTCAGAGAGATCAGTACATTACACCTCTAATGGTCAAGGTCACTGCACAAACATCATATAATTATTTTGCGCCTAAACTCTACAACAACATTCCCGAAAATATAAAATCCATTACAAACATCAATCGCTTCAAAAAATATTTGAAAAGACATATTCTTCAAAGTCAAAGACATGAACTTCTACATCTATTTGTGTAGATGAGAAAAACCATACGTACCTTTGCTATATGGTTCGACTCTGAAATGTATTTGTATTTATATACTAATTTGTCTACTTGTATTTATGTATTTATCAAACTAAAATTCACTTTGTTAGATTTTAAATTGTGATTTTATATGCTGGAACTTTTAATCTATAATTACCTTCTTTTAAATGTATATGTATATAATTGTATTTGGACTGAATGTTGTCTATATGCTTAACCCTTACCACCTTTACTTGGATTTTGTGTTTGATTTTTATATTATCTATCTGCTATCTTAAATCTTAAATTTATATATTAAACGAATTAAAATGGATATTCAGGCTATTATATTTACTTATATGTGCGAATTCATCTTCACCATTCTTTATTTTTATTTTTTTATCTATAATCAAATTCAATATTCATGTCAACTTTATACAATATTTTAATTTTGCTTTGAATATATTTTCTCCACATACAAGCAACATGTGATGCTTCTGTGGTTTCTACCATGTTTATTACCTTCTTGTCACCTTTTGTGATCTGAACCTGAATAAACATTATTTATTATTATATATATATATATATATATATATATATATATATATATAATTCTTATTTTTTTTTTTTTTTTTATTTTTATTACTCATTCGTTTTATCTGAAATATAATTATATGTAATGAATGAATGAATAAAATAGATTCTCATCTATCAAAATTGTATTTCAGAAATATCAAATGAATCATTTAATTTGAGAATTTCCATAGCCTTGGACGAAATGTCTTATACAAAAACTCATAAACCTTTATATAGGAATCCAAAACCCGAATAAGAAACCAAATTGTATTGTATTATGTTATATTGTAACCACTGTTTCCACCCGGCGCGGGTTCGACTCCCGCAGCCGGCGAAAAAAAATTCTCGAGTGGTTTCAGACCCCGATATAAAAGGTAAGGCCCCCTTGATCTTAACTCGTTCAAGTTTTTATTAACTTCGACAGATCTCCGAAAACTTGTTGCCAGGCAATAGACACGAGAGCCCAACGGGCTCGAGTGGCTATTGCCAAATGGCAACAAGTTTTTAAAAGAAATCTGGATAATTATTTTCTACTTTATCTAACTCTCGTGTGGTATTCTATAGATTATTTTTTTATGTTTCGATGATGAACATATTTCCTTGCACAATGATACAATGTACTGAACCGGTTTTGATTCATTTCACAATTTTCATGGGAATTGATGGCAGACGTCAAATTAGAAATATACGTTATCAGACAATAAAAACAAAATACCTCAACTTATTTTCGAGGCCATTTTCTAGGTAGAATATCCCGATAATAATGTTTTGATTGGCCGAAACATAAATTAATGATTTGAAAAAAAAAATTAATTGGTTTTTAGGAATGTCAAAAATAGTCAATATGAATATTAGTTTCCAACTTCCGAATGAACAGACGAACTAGCATTACCCTAAATAACAGTATTCTGTCCTGAATAACACTACCCACATTACGATCTATAATGAATTATATGTCTACGTGTCGGCTTCAGATCATTAGCTTTAATGTTTTTCCAATGACGTATTGATTACAATTCACCTACAAATTTTCATTAATGCAATGCGTAGGAAAATCTATTGGCATGAATAAAAGAAATGAATGACCTATATCACGACATCAAGCATCAGTTCAACCATAGAGTTTGTCGAAATTACCTAATTGGTAATATTTGCAGTGAGCGTCACCTATTCAATGGAATAATACCATACAACAAATATTCGAAAAGAAGCTTTCATCCAAACTCCGAATTTCACGTGAATTGTCTAAAAATAAGCCTTCATTTATATTCGATTCAATTGAAAATTTATCCATATATCGATATATCTACAGGCATTTCTGTAATAGAAAGTTTATAAACTATATGACTATGATTCACCTATAGGCTCGGAAGAGCTTGTGTTGTGTTTTCATCATAATCCGTCATAGGTACAATTTTGCCTTAAAAAGTGAGAAATGAAAAAAAGTGCAAAAAGAAAAAGAAGGAATTTTATATATTTCTATAATTGATGCTGGAAATTGATGTGCGAATCGAAGAGAGTTCATCATCTCTATAATATTGTTACTATATTGAGCTAATTTGGAAGATTCAGCTGTGGGGAAAGCGCCGTCTCCATCAAATGTCGCGTAGCCTTTCTTAGGACCAAGCATTCCTTGCTAATAAGGAATAACTCTCACGTGAACCTCTTTCTAAATGGAAGCAGTTGAGGTGCAAAACAATGACAAGACTCATTCAAATCAAATAAGAAAATCGTGGAAGAGGTTGATATGTGCCTGGGTGTCTGACTCTGTGAAATCTCTAGATTTGGTTTTTCTTTGGAAGACTTCATCAATGGAGGATTTTTTCCAAATATTTACGGGAAACTATCAATAAACTAATTAGTATGATAGAAAATTCCGAATTCTCTTGCGAAAAAGATTATTACAATTTTTAAATCAAAAAATCAAAATCAGGCTGCGGCAATATCTCCCATTCATAACTTTTTTTGATACTATACTGTACTCGATTTGTTCGAAAATATGAACAGGATGTTCATAGAATCAGATGTGGAATAATCTGCCACTGAAAAATAAACTTTAGTCACTATTTTCCATCGTTCAAGATAATCTCTTGTAGGGTATTCATGTTGAAAAGGTAAACATTCTCAGTTGAATATTGAATAGTAATATTTTTCTGTGAATTGAAAAATTCCCGATAAAAATTAAGATATTTGTGGGGTATTCATGTTGAAAAGAGAAACATTCTCAGTTGAATATTGAATAGAAATATTTTTCTGTGAATTGAAAAATCCCCGATAAAAATTAAGTAATTTTTTGTCAAAATCTAACAGAAAACAACTACTCCTCCTGCCAAAGCCACGCCGGACATTAAGCAACATCTGACAGATATTGAAAAGAGGCCCCTTACTCAGAAGAAAAAATCTGAAAGTAATGTTTTTTATTTTTATTCAGATAGTTATTTGATTTTCTATTGCAGTCGTAATTAGGAACTCATATAGATGAATGGGGCAAAATAGAATGTTTCCAATAGAAAGTACTCACCAGAAATAATTTGTAATATTGATGCAAGAGAAGCTTTGCATTGAAGACCTAGTGAATGTTACAAATGATTTCCGGTGAGTACTATTTTTTGAAAAACATTCTTCTTGACCTCATTTATCTTTACGAGTTAGGATAATGAACATTGGTATTTGGGGGTCTTCGTTACAAATAAGAAATACGTGTTTTGGTAATTTTGGAAATTCAACCCACAACGGGGTGAAATGTGTGTTAAATAGATTATCTCATAAACCACATATTCAAAATCACTACAACACATGATCCAGAAAGTTGAAATGATCAATTTATACAGGGTGGCCCATTAGTGTGAGGAAGTACAGTATCTCGCCTATAATGAGGAGTATGATAAAATGTTTCAGCTAAAAGTTAAATGGTTTACTTTGTTGCTTATTTCAAAGATATTGTGAAATATACAGAGTGTTCCTTCGAAGCGGGGCAATACAAATCATCATTTTTTTAAATGGACTTCCCTGTAAATTTTTTCGCTGTTGAACTGAGCAAAATGTTTTACATAAGGAAATATTTTCTTTTTTCGAAAATTTTGCGGCGTTGTCAAGTTATTGCTGAAAGTAAGAAAATCTTCGGAAAATCAGATCACCACAAATGCCATCATAAAAAATTTATGGATAAAATTTAAGCAGAATTATTTGGGACAAGCAGCACCAAGAGTGGGATGAAATGTCGGTATGGACTGAAAATTACATTTCTCAAACAGGACATTTTATACAGAGGCATTAACTTGACAAACTTCGAATATCAAAAACTTGTTTTTTTAATGAAACACCAGTATGTTATGTCACCATTTTGAAGAACTACTTTATTCCTACAATTTTTGTTGATATGACTTAGCCCCTAAAATTGTCAGATTTTGTGAAATTTGCAATTTCATTTTATTTCGACTAAAACTGCGTGTTTATCACTTCAATATTTACAAAATTCAAGAACTAACAGTTTTCCATAGGTTATGCTCCGTACAAAACGCTCACTTAACCACAGACAATATCTACAGTGCTAAAATAATACTAACCGATTGCTTGTAAACTGGTTCATGGTGCGCAAATAAATGCGTCATGCACTTCTCAGTAAGGCAAGTGGTGGTTCTCGTGTGCGCCATGCGCAATGAAACTGTTATGAAAGTGGGCTATAAATTTGACATTCAATGATCGATAAGTTTTGGCATAAAACAAAAATTACTGTCACACAATTTTGTATCTATCATTTTATAATAAGAAGCATTTGAAATGAATTTCTCCACCGAAGAATTGACCAATATGATTTTCGTACTGGGGGCAAGTGATAAAAACTGTTTATTAGCGACCAGAATTTATAATGAACGATATCCAGACAGGCGACAACCCAGGAAAGAAGCGTTTGAAAAGTTGCTTCTTCGATTTACTCGAACAGGAAATGTCGCATATGAAAAAATAGAGAGAACCAAAACTGCATTAACTGAAGAAACTGAAAAGAAGAATAAGTTTCATCCGAACCGTTTTCAGTTACATCTATAGTTATTAGATAGATTAGATTTTGAGAAAAGAGTAACATTTTGTGAATGGGCTCAGCAACAGTTGCTACAAGACAGAGATTGTTTCAATTATGTTTTATTTTCCGATGAAGCAACATTTCATAAAAATGGGTTTGTAAATAGACATAATTTCCATTACTATTCAACAGATAACCCCCATTTCTTTCGAACCACCAGTCAGACAAAGTGGTCCCTAAATGTATGGGGTGGCATAATTGGAAATTTCATCGTTGGGCCATATTTCTTTGAGAGAAGAGTTAATGGCTTGATTTACCTCGATTTTTTGGAAAACCAGTTACCACAATTGGGTATCATTTACCCATTCGAATCAAACGAAGAATGTGGTATTTACACGACGGAGCACCTGTTCACCACACTGTTCCTGTTAATAATTATTCAGACACTGCATTCCCCAGAAGATGGATAGGTAGAGGAGGTCCTTTCAAGTGGCCACCTCGCTCACCAGATTTGACAAAAATGGATTTTTTTATGTGGGGCTACGTTGAAGATCAAGTTTGAAGAACACCCCCATCTACAGAGGAGGATATGAAAAATAGAATTAGGGACGTATTCCAAAATATTCCAGTCAGCATGTTGAGGCGAGTTAATGAAGAATTTCAAAACCGAATACATTATTGTTTGAAAGTAGCCGGTGGTCACTTTGAGCAGTTGTTATAAAATTCCAATATTTTTTTTGTTATCGTTCCAATTATTTACTCTCATAAATAAAAAAATAAAAAAAAAGGTTTTGCCGTCTAAGGGGAGGACAGCTCCCTTATGAACGGGCAGCCCTCAGAAGTCGGAACTTGTGCGAGCCAAGGATTAACGAGGTCTTACGTTTTAACGTGCGATT
Source organism: Gonioctena quinquepunctata (assembly GCA_018342105.1). Classification (NCBI taxonomy): domain Eukaryota; kingdom Metazoa; phylum Arthropoda; class Insecta; order Coleoptera; family Chrysomelidae; genus Gonioctena; species Gonioctena quinquepunctata. The sequence goes on from JAFIRS010000598.1 coordinate 114,405, forward strand.
CCTAGCACTTTCTCTCAGAAAAAAGATTCTGCAGTCGCTAGGCTTTGAACCCACACGACTGGCAGATAGAATGATTGAAAAGCGATGCTTCTAACAACACGGCTACCTGGTCCTAAATACTTCAACGGAAACATGTTTTCCAGACTTTTCCCAACCGATTTTCAGTTTTAAGTTTGACATTGCAATTATGTTAAATTCCAGTAACAGTAACTAAGTGTCAAAATCCTAGCTGACAAATTGAAAATTGAATTGCAAATTTCACAAAATCTGTCAATTTTAGGGGCTGAGTCTAATTGACAAAAATTGTAGGAATAAAGTAGTTTTTCAAAATGGTGACATAACATACTGGGTGTTTCATTTAAAAAAATCAAGTTTTTGATATTCCAAGTTTGTCAAGTTAATGCCTCTGTATAAAATGTCCTGTTTGAGAAATCTCATTTTCAGTCCATACCGACATTTCATCTAACTCTCGGTGTTGCATGTCTCAAATAATTTTGCTTAAATTGTATCCATACATTTTTTTATGATGGCATCTGTTTTTCCGAAGATTTTCTTACTTTCAGCAATAACTTGTCAACGCCGCAAAATTTTCGAAAAAAGAAAAAATTTTCTTATGTAAAACATTTTGCTCAGTTCAACGGCGGAAAAATTTACAGGGGGATCCATTTAAAAAAATGATGATTTGTATTGCCCCGCTTCGAAGGAACACTCTGTATATTCCACAATATTTTTAAAATGAGCAACAAAGTAAACCATTTAACTTTTATCTGAAACATTTCATCATACTCCTCATTATAGGCGAGATACTGTACTTCCTCACACTAATGGGCCACCCTGTATAAATAAACTAGGCTAACAATCTACACTTCTGGTCGCATTTTCATGCACACAGCTTCACACTCATCGAAACCTGAACTATAACAACGTTGAATTGTACATTTTTCATCCTGAAAATGATCCACCAACAGCCCTTTATAAAAAGCAGAATAAAGGAAAAGAAATTTCCTTTTTTGAATTTAGTTGTATACACAAGTTGCTGAAAAATGCCTGTAGGGAACTCAGGATCCCGAACAACCGTGAAAAATGCACGTTTCAAATAAAATTCAGCATTTTCTGTGACGGGGCAGAATTGAACTGCCTCTTTTTATTATATCAATTTCAATTGGAAAATAGATTCCTGTGTTCGTGAAATAGAATCATAAAACATTGGGTATATGTCACGCTATAAATGATATATATTCCTTGGTAGCAATAATAAAAATATATATTTTTAGAATCAGAGGAATCTCATAGTTTTCTATCGATAGACATTTTCTAGTAGTTACAGAAATTGTTCCAACCAAATATATCGAGTTATTCATTCATATATATTATCCTCACAAATATGGATTAATATATCCTCAATTGACATAATAAAGAGATACTATGAATTGAAGAGTGTTCTCAATTATTATTGGAACAATTTTTTATGTTCTGTATTTTTGTAAAGCTATATCACCGTGGGACAACATGGGCGGGAAAACATCTGCCCTTTTGGGTGTCTTCTTACATATACCGGGTGGAAATAAATGTGGCAGAGATCGATAACTCATTTATTTCGGATAGTAATAGGCCAATCAATGAAGATTTTTTCGTGACAAAAATTGTACCATGAAACCGACTATGCCATTATATGAAAGACGGTCCGTAGTTATATACTATGAAGGTTTTCACTCGCAACTATCATTGCTTAATGTATTATTAACATTTGAGAACAAAAAACGTGTTTTTTTTTCGTTTTCCTCTCATAACATGAAAACTACTGATGCACTCTTCATGCTCTCAAAAGACGAATTCTAGAGAATCAAAATGCGAAAAAAAAGACTCAATCGGATTATTAATATCGGAGAGCAACCAAAAAACCCAGAAAAATCAGCATTATTCAGAAATTCATAACACCGCTGATTTTTTTTTTTTCAAGTTGTATGCACAGGCTCTCCGCGAAAAAGTAATGATCAATATGTACTTAATGTGTAGGGTTACCTGGTGCTCTTTGTGTCACAGAATCAGTCATTTTCTGTACTATTGATTGGTTTACTGAGAAATTTCTTTCGGAGGAAACTCAACGAAAATATTTTTTTAAACTATCGCAAAGCATACAAGTTGTTCCGTTTATACAGGGAGAAGCGAATATTCTATTTTTCAGATAGAATGTATATGTGTATATTATTGTTTTTCCAGATCCTACGTGACATTTGTTATCAATCTGTTGTATCAAGACTTCAATAAGGGATATTGGCATGGGGTGGAGTTGCAAATGTTCACCTGCAGAAATGAAAATCTACAAAAACGCTTCCTGAAAATAATACTCACCAAGGAACTTACTTACCCCATCGAATCTCTTCACGCTGAATACGAAGTTCTGAGCATTCGACAAATTTTACATCGATCATCAACACTCTACCAGACAAAAAACCAGGAACTTCGTTAAAATACCCTGTTAACAAAAAAAAATTAATAAAGAAGCCTCAACATTCAATTATTCTCCTGAAATCCAAAAAAAAACAAATTTATGAAATACAGTCAATAAACACACACAAAAAATTGAAGAAGTTGATACTCACCACCAAACTCATGACTATCAGCAATTTGTTTTCTTGATCATTCTCTCTGAATGTGTAAATATAAATCAGATCAAACAAAACGTATATGCAGGAAAGAAGAGACTATGATAAGAAAGGGAAAAGGAGAAAAAAAACAAAATTTTAATTTTAGTTTTATTTCTTTGTATTTTGTGTTTCCTCTTCCAGTATTTTTTTTTCATTTTTTCATTCGATTTATGAACCACTATCTTTTCTCAATAACATAAATGAAACGAAGAAAACCCCACGCGCGGCCTTGGCTTTTGTGGGTTTTTCTATGTTTATTTGTGTAACATTATGTATATAAGTGTAACCATAATACTGTTAACAACATGAATAAACATTATTATTTATCTCTATCATATTTTTCTTCTCCTAAATGCGACCATTTTTAAGTTATTAGGAATAATTTTCGAATTCTGAAGGTATCCATCATGATTTTCAAAATGCACTATAATTACAGTTTTGGAGCAGTGTCTTTCAAATTTATTAGTGCTTACATAGGTGTAATGAACATTATACAGGGTATTCATATTGATGGTTCGTTATTTCAAATGTATTACCTTCCAAATAAGTGGCCTATCAGATGTAGAATTCTATTTTATAGGTTTCAGGTAATTTGAGGTTTTCCATTTTCCACACGTTCACCCTGACTTCCAAGACATTTGAATTGATTTCATTTGATATGCATTTGAAAACAAGGAATATGTTAATTACTGCCATTCACAATTGAAGTCAATCAGTACTAGTCGTTTCAATTTATTTTTAACGAATTGTCTTTTATGTAAAAAAATTCGTGGGGTGCTTCACTTACTTTTCATAATGATATTAAGATAACTGATATCAAGCACCTAATGCTTTCTTACATAAAATAAAAAAAATTGGTCATTGACTTTACTCTTATTATTTTCAACTTTTGGGTCCTCATTGCTATACAGGGTGTCTGGAGAACACGACACAGGATGATTTTGAAAATTTTGATTTGATTTGATCTTTGATTTTTTTAAATGAGACACTTTGTATTTTTTGCATTTTTTGCTTTACTACTGCCTGATGATCATTTTTGTATAACACTTCCCAATACCTATATCAAGCTCTTTTCGATAAATTCATTGATTTCCTTATTTTTTGTACAAAACATAGCTTTAATTAAATGTTTATTACTGCGATATTTGGACACGAAATTTTGGGTGTAGTTTACCAATTTTCTGTGCATTGGTTATGTTCAAGGCAATTTATTCTCCATTATATAGGGTCGTTCAAAATTTGATTTTTTTCCGATAAGTACCAAAATGGTGAAAAGTACATTTTTTGCAAATAGAACATTTTTTATAGTATCAAATATCCTGAAAGACAATTGAAGTTCCTTCCAAATGATGTATCATGTTACGATACCTAAATAGTCTGGTTTGAAAAATAAAAGCGAGTTTCTATAAAAATTTAAAATATCTGCATTTAAATATATATTATTATCCATTTTGATAGAAACACCATGAAAATCACTGTTTGTCAAACGAGCAGATTGTCTTGCTTTTTCCTGGGCTCGGCACACTACTACCATTTTCATTTTCCAGTATAACAAATCGAAATAGGTAATATTACCCAATTGAAATTATCTGATTAAAAAATCAAATCAATCTGTAATGATTCGCTTAAAAATGTTCATACTTTTGGAGATACAGCTGAAACTTGTTCTTCCCTAACTCTCAGATGATTCACTACAAGCAAAGATTAATTAAAAAAATATCCCAGGAAAATTTGGAAATAGCTTTGAGTCATACTCGAAAAAACGTCCATTAGTAATTATTTCTCAGATCATCCTGTATATATCATTTCAGTTTCTACACCTTAATCTGACTTTTCTTTGAAATATGACTCATATCTATTTCCAAACTTTCCTCAGATATTTTTTTAATTAATCTAGGCCAAAACTGAATTGCATCTGAGATTCAGAGAACAATTCGAATTCCAGCTGTATCTCCAAAAGTGCGATGAAACCTCAGATCTTAAGGACTTTTCTGACAAAGAAAACTGCTGATTCTGCTGCACTTTGGGACTTCATTCAAGATCTTTCGATGTAATGAAAATGAGTATCTTCGTATCTACTGTTACTGAAATTACTCAATATTATCTGGGTGAAAGTTGAATTTGAGTCCTGTGTGGGTAACAAATAATGATGTATTAGAATTCGAGTTGGTCCCATTTTGGTAGCAAAACAATTACAAAATAATCAATATTCAATAAAAGGTAGAGATAGGTGTACAACATGTTCAGTAAAAGTTATTCGAATTTGTCAGTAAAATCCAAAAACAGAATGAAATACTGGGTGTTCCATTTGAAATTCGAAAGTTGATATTAGTTAAAGTACATGTGGCAACCCTGCAGTATTTTCATCTCAGATCTCCAGAAACGTCCAATGGGCCATCGAGTTTGGAATACCTGTATATTAATCATTCTTCGTATACTCAGTTCATCATCCCATCATTCATACACTTCAATACACCACAGAACCTTCTGCATTTTCTCGCTATAATTTGATTACATTGACCATGAAGAAAAACAATTTCCTCGAAACTTCGTTTAAACAGTTATTGCCTTCCATTTTGGTTCTTTTCCGATAAAATATTTGGTAATGAACGCGCAAACGTATTATTATTGATGCACTATTTGACGAATTTTCATAATGACATTCCATTGATTTGTTGCAAACATAAACAGAATGTTCATAAAATCAGATGTGGAATCATCTGCGACTGAAAGATAAACTCTAGTCACTATCTTCCATCGTCAAGATAACCTCTTGTGGGGTATTCATGTTGAAAAGGGAAACATTCTCAATTGAATATTGAAATTTAATACAAAATATGGCAAAATAATCCAATTTTTATAGAATCATGCTTTTATTTCAGGAACCAGACTATTTAGGTAATAGGAACATGATACATCATTTGAAAGGAACTTCAATTGTCTGTCAGAATATTCGATAATATACAGGGTGCTCCATTAAAAAAATGTACTTTTCACCATTTTTGTATCTATCGGACAAATTACAAATTTTGAACGACCCTGTATATTTGAGAACAAATTCCCTGAGACCTAACTAATGCACAGAACATTGGTAAACTACTCCTAAAATTTCAGCTTTGTACGAGTCCACATACCGCAGTAATAATCATTTAATTGAAGCTATGTTTTGCACAAAAAAACAAGGAAATCAATGAATTTTTTGAAAACCGCTTGAGGTAGGTATAGGGAAGTATCATACAAAAATTATCGTAAAGTAATAGCAAAGCAAAAAATGCAATAGCATATGTCTCATTTAAAATATCAAAGTTGTTGCTACTTTTCAATATAAGCGGCAACGACGTGGCGCTGAAAATATTTTAGGTCGATAGAGCAGAACTATTTACCCAAAAAACCAAATTTTCATAATAATCCTGTGTCCCGTTCTCCAGGAACGTCTAATAGGCCATCGAGTCTGGGACATCCTGTATATGCGTGTTTCTTAGTTTTTTCAAACTATGATTTTTTATGTATTTCAAAACCAGAAAGAATTTTCAGTACCTATTGTCATGAATTTTTCGATTCAATAAATTATTGATATTATTTGTATATGCGGGGCTAGCGACAAAAATGGTTTATTGGCAACTAGAATTTATCAAGAGAGATATACCGAGAGGAGATTACTCGGCAAAAGAAAATTTGGGTTCTTGATTGACCGTTTTGATGAAACTGGTAGTTTCCTTCACGCCAGAATTGGAAGAACTGAAATTATTTTCACAGAAAAAAATCAATTGAATGTTTCAGGGATTGTTACAGAAAACCCCAAAATAAGTTTGGTAAGAGCGTACAAATCTAAGTCATGACAAAATAAAAATAAAAATCTTGCCAGAAAATAGGGGTTGATTGTAGAAGGGTGAAAATTCGGGATTGTATGTATTTTTGACTGTTGTATCATGAAAAAATTAAAACCAAAAATGTCATCTGAAAAATAAAAAATAAATTAAGGGGTGGACCACCCTTGACATTTAGGGGGATGATTTGTGAATCTAAACCATACAGGGCGCCACCCAAACGCATTAAAAAAAATCATTCAAATCGGTCCAGCCGTTTATGATACCGACTGCAGCGCCATCTGCCGGGCTGATTTGTGAATCTGAGCCATCCAGGGCGCCACCCAAACGCATTAAAAAAAATCATTCAAATCGGTCCAGCTGTTTAGGAGGAGTTCAGTGCCACACACGTACAGTAGAATTATATATATATATATATATATATATATATATATATATATATATATGTGAATTGCATCAGATTATTGATAGTGACATCTATAATCTGTGCGGTGAAGCTTAAACCTGACATCGTGGAATTTTAAAATCACGAGTTTCGTGCACTTTAACAGGTCACTAACAATTTGTTAGATAGGCCTACCCACGATATCAATAGTCGTACTTCTCATGCGTTTAACGCAAACATCGATATCGAGAATGCATAAAGATATATATATATATATGTATATATATATATACATATATATATATATATGTATATATATATATATATATATATATATATGTATATATATTTTATGATAGGTATTTACAAATATTTTAACACCGCGTTGGGGACAATTTTATGATGGGTTGCTCATATGATTTATAATTGTATCTTTTTGTGAACTTATATCATAGATTATGTTTTTGAAACCCTATCATAACAAATACAAAAAACTCCGGCTATGTTATGTTACCTTTGTCTCTTTTTTTTTAACCTCTTTTACCTTATCCCAGCTCAGTCAGGTACGCCTATGAACATGTTTGACCATTGTCTAAAGACACAACAATGGTATGACTCCTTCCCAGTAGCAAGTTCCTGTAATCGGTATTGCCAGCTATGGCACTATCGATTCGATCATAAAAGATGTTCAGTGGAGAAAAGTAAAGTTAGAAATCGAAAAATAAAGACAGGTTTGCAGAGAATAATCAAAGTAGTTGACTTTATTCGGATGAAAACTTAAATATACCCTACTCTGCGATAACTACCTTATACTAGCAAAACAATGTCAAAAAATATAGTACAGTTTGATGTTTGTGATAATGAAAATTTTTATGATGAAAATTTTGATCGTATCAGTCTTTTGGGTGTGGAATTTTATGGTTATCCAGCCCAAGACAAATAATCAATGGTTTAAAACACTCAAAGTTATTGGTTTTATGTGAAAGGTTACACTTATGTGAGTTCGGTTATGAATACCTTGTGTCTGCTTTTCTGTCGACGTTTCCAATCCTGTGGACGTATTTCTGGGATTTCAATGACAGCTCACCTGCACGCCTTCCAAAGATTTATTTTCTGGACCAGGTAGGTGGAATTTTTATTTACTATGTGCTTCCTTCAGCCTTTCAAGAAATTTTCCTCGTTCGGCAATTTTATATCAGGTTTTCTTATATTATGGGTGTAAGCTTCTTTTCAAATTCAGTACGTGGCTTCACTTTTTCGAAATTTTTTCAATCTCCCCAGAACTTGTTATCTCGTTCCATAGTAACACTCACCAATTTTTATTTTTCCACAGATTTCCGAATTTATATCACTTCCTACCGAATTATTTGCTGTTCTAATTATTGTTAATGATTTTATGAATGATATCTAATTATAACTCTCACATACTATTTACAGATTCACATAAAATTATATTTTTCCAATTTCTGCCCTTACATTTCATTCTATATCAATACTTTCCCCACACAAACTCTTTCGAATCCCATTGGTGGGTTTCCTGTTCATGTGAATTGTCATACAGGATGTTCAAAACTTATCTATACTTTGATCTTGCTTTAATTCAATATTTTCCAAAAATTTCAATTGTAATATGGTTTAATCGTGGATTTTTGTTAGATGTATTGGTGGATATATAATTTTGATACCAGAACTACTTCAGGAATGTTCTCTCCAAGACATGTATATATTTGAATATATTAATAAAATAAAAAAATTAAAAAACACAAATATAATAAAAAAATAATAATAAAAAAAAATATAAAATATATATATATATATATATATATATATATATATATATATATAGATATATATATATATATATATATATATATACAGGGTGGCCCACCACATTCGCCTCGGTATTTCTACGAGAAATGAAGAGAGTTAGGGAAAAACTTTCAGCACAGTTATATGTGGGTTCATGAGGAGCATATTCCAAAATTATTTTAAAATATATAGGGTGATCCCCAAAAAAATTACATACCAAAGTTATATTTTTTCTTAAGGAACACCCTATATTTTTTTCTATTTTTAAGTACTATAGACAAAATAAAGGGGAGTTACTAATATTTCCCATACTTAAAACTGACCGTTTCTGAGAAATTTTGAGAAATTCAAAAATACAGACCATAATTTGAAAATTGTTTTCACCCTGTAACGTGTAACGAGCTGCTCGTGATTAAATGTACTGCTCAGCTCAAAGGTTAAAGTTAAGTACTACATGAAATTTTTAATGCAATATTATACAGAGTGGCGGAAAAAATGGCCTCAAAATTTGGACACACATTTAATTGAATAACTTCCTAAAGTTGAATAGGACACCCCTTATTTAGTGGCGTAATTTGACGCAGAATTAGATTCCCTCCAAAACTATATCAGGTTTCCCTATACCTATCTCTTCTGCTTTTTACACAAAAGGCGTTTTTATATTTTACTTAATGAAACACACTGTATTGTAATGAAAAGCTTAAAAAGCATTTTTGAAGTCATTTTATCGGAAAATTAAGATTCTCAAATAGTTCATTATTTTAATAAATGCTCAAAATGGTGTCCATTATTCTCGATGAAATGAGTGCTGAACTCTGGATAACATATTTTGCGGTATGGAACGAAACGCATTTCTTATTCGTTCTTTCATATCCTGAGGTGTCGTTGGCGGTGAATCGTGAACAATACTTTTGATATATCCCCATAAAAAATAGTCGGGACTTGTAAGGTCCGGAGACCTGGCTGGCCAGTTCTGTGGACCTCCTCGTCCTATCCATCTATTTGGAAATTGTCGATCTAACTCGTTTCTAACACGTCTATCAAAGTGTGCAGGAGCACCATCTAGCTGCATCCACATCCGTTGACGAATATTATTAGGTATACTTTCCAACAGCACAGGCGAATTATCCCTAATAAATCCGAGAAACATGACGCCGTTTAAGTGACCATAAAAAAAGTAAGGACCTACTACTTGCGTTCCAATTATTCCACCCCACACATTAACAGACCATCCGTGCTGGTGATCAAGGGTTCTAAAAATATTAGGGTTTTCGTCACTGTTATAGTGAAAGTTATGTATGTTAACTAATCCGTTGTTATGAAAAGTTGACTCATCGGAAAAAAGCACATAATCAAAAAAAATTTCTTCATCACCAAACTTTTCTAAAGCCCATAAACAAAAATTCAGTCGTCGATCATAATCTTCTTCAAAAAGCTGTTGATGTAGTTGAATGGGATACGGGTGGAATTTGTACTTTTTAATTATTCTTTGGATACTCTGTCTGCTTATTCCAGTTGTTTCACATATTTTTCGATGACTTGTGTGAGGGTGTTCAACTAGAGATAACATCACTAAATATTCATTTTCCTCATTTCCAGTAACCGGTTTTTGCCGTTCTTGCTTATTATAAGATACACTGCCTGTTCTTCGGAAAAGCTGCATCAACTTTTCCAATGAACGCTTGTTAGGATGACTCCTGTTAGGATACCTTTGGGCATATACTCTTGACGCTAATAAACAGTTTTCTTCACACTCACCGATTATCAAAATCATATCAATTCGTTCTTCCTGGGGATAAGTTCTCATTTTACAATATTTCAAAAAGACAATAATTTTAAACTAGTTGAAACAATGATAATGGTTTGATCAACAAGTTGTGTCACTGTCAAATACTTTTTGTTTCATAATAATGATTAACGTCATCTA
>JAFIRS010000598.1:130000-165000 GCA_018342105.1 Gonioctena quinquepunctata
TTCCCGGCTAAAGCCACGCTGGACATTGAACTACATCTGATAGATATTCTGAAAAAGCCCTAGCTCATAAGTAGTTGTTTTCTGTTTGACATTCACAAAAAATAACTTCATTTTAATCGTGGATTTTTCAATTCACAGAAAAATCTTTCTTTCAATATTCAATTGAGAATGTTTCCCACAAGAGGTTATCTTGACGATGGAAGATAGTGACTAAAGTTTATCTTTCAGTCGCAGATGATTCCACATCTGATTTTATGAACATCCTGTTTATATTTTCAACAAATCAATTAAAATGATAATTGTCAAAAATGTCGAAGTAAACTCCAAACACTCTTGAAAAAAAATTATTTTGATCACCCTGAACCTCGAAAACCAAGCCGTTTGGGACATATGTTTATATGAACTTTTTGTCCTGAAATCTTCCAAAGAATCACCTCTCGAAGTTCGTCAACGTACTCAAGTAACACCCTGTATATAGTTATGTCTTAGTTCCTTCTTCAAGTAAAACCCATTATTATTATTCTTGTTTCTCCTTTTATCTATGTCTCAGATATATAAACTGCTTTTAGCAAATAAAAATCGAATCGAATGTCATGAACATTAGATAACTGAATAATTTCGCGTATTTCCAGACTAATAAGCGTTCCCTTTTTCCATTGATGTCTGTGGAAATTGAAGCAGTATATCGATTCGAGACTGACAGTAAACGGATAGGCTTCCTCAAGCGTAATCAATCTACGTCTCAGACGTGGAGAGATTCGAGAACAGACATGGGAATCTGCACAGAATGGAGGGTTCTCAAGAGTGGATTTCATCCCTATAAAAAGTTCTTTCAGCCTTTGTCTGTTGTCTATTGATGACACTCGATTGACTAATACATTTCACTGAATATTTCGATTATTCCATGCATTATATCAAGAGCGGAGGGGAATAGTCGCTTGCTCATTTTTTGCGAAAAAGTTTGCATAGAGGTATTATGTGGAGCGCTCTTCAAGATAATTAATCAATGGAGTAGTGGATTTTTGTATTTTCAGAAGTGTTTCAGGTCTGATTTTTTAACTTTCTATTATCTTTAGGGTTGATTAAACCGGTAGTAGGCCAGTTTGGTTACTTTTTCCTTTTGATTTGACTTAGATAACCAAGAAATATCAGATAGGTTCGGGAAGATTTGAAACTCACAACTTTGGATCATATAAGTAGATTGAGGTTTACACAAAAATAGAAATGCTGTTCGTATTTTCCAATGTAAAATATGGCCCATGATATATCAAGTTGATTGTTAGCAATTTCAGAATCAATAAAATATTCATGAAATCTACTTTTTCCACTTGCTGCGTTATCGTTATCTCATGCCTTCATTTGTCGAAACATACGCTACGCGCGCATTTTATATTCGAGGAATATGGATTGAGGGTATGGGCTCCGGATGTTCACTGAAAGAAAAATGGAAAGTTGTTAGTGCTTCATCATCCAAATAGGAACATATTTACAATATGTTACGCGGATATGATCAACAATACTTTACAAATGCATATTCCTTTCAAGAAGCTTTGACTTTTTATTCACTTGACACATGTCCGTACTAATATTGTGCAATTTTTGATTAACTAATATAAGAACAGAGCCACATTTTTTTTTGTGGGGATTAAATGTTTTAAAGATACCTCCTGTGACAGGAGCACACCTGGTTACTAGCCTACCATCTTAAACTCCTCCTTTTCGCTACGTGTCGTGTCCTGGAATTGTCGTTATAGTCTGAGAGCCGGTAGGAGATCGACCTTCACCGATCTGATAACTGGATGAGACATATTGTTTATCAAAAATAATTTATAAACAAATATGCCTATGATAACTTGCCTATCGAAAAATGTTCATAGCTATTTTTAATTGAATTGATTTTAATCAATTTTATTTCATCACCTTCACTCTTTTGATAACCGAATGAGTTTCATCTCAACTGATAGTTTTTAACACTCAGAATATGCCTAGGTAGGCTTGCCTACTTATTTCTGTGCATGGCTACCTGGCAATCAGATGTGAAAAGGTAAGTCAATATAGGTAACTACACCGATCTGTTAACCAATCGAAATTGATATCATAGGTAAGATAATTTAATTACAAAACCAATCGTATAGTCTTAGAATTTTAGCTATTCGATAGGTGCGAGAGAGAAAGTAAAGCGTCCGAGGTCCGTGTGATAGAACAGGACACAACATAGCAGCTGCACGCTACCTGACCGTTGAATGTATCTGAGTGCGCATGCTCGTGTACATGTGAGTGACAGTGACATCATTTATCTACACTCTACAGTAATTTTGAACTCTAATTTATTATAACTCTTATTTCGATCACAATTTTTGTATTATTTCATACTATATATACTTACAGCTATGAAATAATCAAAAATAAATAATTTAATATATTAATAAACAAAACAAAATTCAACAATTTTTTTTTCATTTTAAAGCTAAATTATAAAATTCAAAAATGATAAAAAAATCTATATTTTGTATTTAAAATTAAATAAAGAATAATTCATTTTTTATTTAAAATCAAATGAATGCCGTAAAGCGGGAAAGAATAAGTGTTACTTTCAAAATTTTAGTATAATTAATTTAAAAAATCATCAATATAGAAAAATAAAATTTAATAAATTTATGTTGTTGAAAGCGTTTATTACAAAGCATATGAAATAGTTCAAAATTACTGTCGAGTGTAAATAAATGCTGTCACTGTCACTCACATATACACGAGCATGCGCACTCGGATACATTCAACGGTCAGGTAGCGTGCATCTGCTATGTTGTGTCCTGTTCTATCACACGGACCTCGGACGCTCTACGTTCTCTCTCGCACCTATCAAATAGCTGAAATTCTAAAACTTTATAGCTTGGCAATAATATTTTATGTACGATTTTTTGCAGGCAAGCCTATACGATTTGTTTTGTAATTGAATTATCTTACCTATGATATCAATTTCGATTGGTTAACAGATCGGTGTAGTTACCTACATTAACTTAGCTGTTCACATCTGCTTGCCAGGTAGCCATGCACAGAAATAAGTAGGCCAGCCTACCTAGGCATATTCTGTGTGTTGAAAACTATCAGTTGAGGTGAAACTCATTCTGTTATCAGAAGAGTGAAGGTGATGGAAGAAAATTGGTTAAAATTAATTCAATTAAAAATAGCTATGAACACTTTTCGATAGGCAAGTTATCATGGGCATATTTGTTTAAAAATTATATTTGATGAAAAATATGTTTCATCGAGTTATCAGATCGGTGAAGGTCGACCTCCCACGGTCTCCTCCACTATTAGACATAATATCAAGACTCGAGCAAAACGGCTGTTTCAACTAACGTTCCTCCTCTATCTTGATTTCCATTATATTCTTAATATAACTGTGTATTTTCTCCAGTTCTTTTCGCTTTCTATCATTCCGCGCTCCATGGTAAGTAATACTGAATTGCAGCCTTTCTCTTGTCCATCTGTCGCAGTCAAAAACTTTGGGTGCTGAAGTGTCCACCTCACCGCAATAGAGCCGTGCCCGGTCAAGAATTGGGTTGAGAAATACTCTGTTTTTTATATTCACAGTCCGCCTTCCTTTTCATATCAGGGATAAGTTCCTTGGTCCAACTGGCTACGTCCCTAGTATCGTCCCACCACTGTTGTCACATTTCGATTGATCTATCCCGCGCTCTTTTTTTTGCTTCGTCTAGAAATTCCTTATCCGCTCGGTTCTCTCAATTATTCGCAGTTCTATGGGAACTATACCGGCAATCACCTGTATGCAGAGACCATCCTTAGAAGTGCCTTCCTTTGGACAGTCTCCAGCATGTTTCTGTACTTCTGGAGTTATACCACTCCTGACCAAATTGGACTGGACAACTCCTTCTAGCATCCCTCTCATCCTACATGGGTCCGCCGTTGTTGGGCATAATCTTCGGCAGTGTAGCAATACTATATTCTGCCTTCTCCGTTAAGTTTCGTATATGTTCCCTGGAGTTCAATTTATCGTCTATCCAGATTTCTAGATATTTAATATGACTTTGGGAAATTATCGTGGCACATCCAATTGTGAATTTGATTCCTTCTCTCTCCCTAGACCCTTCCATGATGACTATATCCGTCTTGTATGGAGCTGTCCTAATATGATTTGTCTCCATCCACCTTTGGATTACCGCTAGAGAGATTTCTGCGGCATTAAATATGAACTGGCCATGCACTGATCCAGGAAAATTTGCATTCACATTTATGATTCTCAACTGTTCATCACATACCTGCACAAATTGCAAAGAATTGAATCAAATTGTATGAATTCTTCATTTTATCTTACCATTCGCACATTGAGGAAATAATATCCATGATGATTCTTTAATACATCTTCTTGTGCATATGGGGTGATAATGGGCAATTTGTTTTTGGGATTTTTTTAAATATAATGCCTTTGGAGAGAAGGAGAATGAGCATCCGAACGAATTATTGTCTTGAAACAGATATATACCTACTTACCTCCTGCATGAAGAGTTATTGAAGGCACATGATTTCCATAGATAGATCTTCCAATTTTTTGAATGAAAAGTGCCCGCAACCAGTATACTGAATAGGTGGGTGAGAACCTACCTCAATTTCCAGAGATAAACTATCTGAACGTGAAGGAGATAAACGATCCCTCAATGTATTTATAATATGTCTTGCTGTTTCTCTGTCAGCTCTAAAGAGCCTCACGATTTCTAAGTCTCTTAATTCAAACGGGTTTGACTCATATCTTAATCTCGGAGCTATTCTTAAAACGAGTTCTTCACTTTTTTCCAGTAACACTTTTTTCCCGTGAAATAGAACAACCATTAAACATTTCAATTACAAAGAAGGGCTATAAAATATTTAGCCACCTCCTTCGTAGTTTATAAAAAGGGTCTACAGTACAAACTCCCATTGGAGCCATTCAAATTACCACAAATCTCAACAGAATACCTGAAGGGCTAGAGTCACCTAATGAAATAGATAACAATGCTACCATAAATTTGACTTGGTATAGATCTCCTTGCGGTGATCATAACCTATTTTTCGAAAATATCCAGAAGGTTTTTTGACGAGTTTTATAAACCCAATGTGAATATTATTTCAACAGGTGACATCAGTATTGATTCTACTACTGACTCAAGGGACTCCTGTAAATTCAACAAACTCAGAGATATTATGTCTAGCTTCCACTCGCATTCAGTAGTAAAATGGCCAACTAGAGTTACCCCATGCACATTCATCCATCATTATTGACC
This sequence comes from Gonioctena quinquepunctata, assembly GCA_018342105.1. Classification (NCBI taxonomy): domain Eukaryota; kingdom Metazoa; phylum Arthropoda; class Insecta; order Coleoptera; family Chrysomelidae; genus Gonioctena; species Gonioctena quinquepunctata. The sequence goes on from JAFIRS010000598.1 coordinate 135,280, forward strand.
AAATTTTTATAAACATGAATGATACTGAAAGATAAGTGCCATGTGAAGTGGAATGAATAGAAAAATCGAATTAAACGGTTTTCTTCACATAAAGGATTCAATATAAAATTGAACCAGAAAATGGTAGATCTCAGGTGAAAAACAACTACTTTCCTGGCAAATACCACGCAGAACGTTGAATGATATTCACCTGAAAATCCATGCATACTTCCATATAATATCAATGGACATTGAATGCAAATGTTTCTTTCTGATAAGCTCGATTATGTTTAATTTATGTCGTGTTCACCTAACAATCCGTATACCGGTTCCAGGCTTCTTAGCCCTGAATCCTTTATGTGAAGAAAACCGTTTAATTCGATTTTTCTATTCATTCCACTTCACATGGCACTTATCTTTCACTATATGCTTGCCACTCCTACTGAGAAGGAATCTTTTATTTAGAAACCTATCGAGGTGGGAGACTTTCGGAGTGTTTCTTTCTGTCACTAGGTACCGCCAGTTAAAGTTTATCTTTTCCGGCGTACCTATAGGTGTTACAAGCTCGATGATGGTTTGTTTACGTTGTGTCTCACTTCAGCCAGAGTTCTTTGGACCTTTGGCTGGTTGACTACTCCGTACTGATGAGGGCCAAGAAGCCTGAAACCAGTATGCGGATTGTTAGGTGAACACGACATAAATTAAACATAATCGAGCTTATCAGAAAGAAACATTTGCATTCAATGTCCATTGATATTATATGGAAGTATGCATGGATTTTCAGGTGAATATCATTCAACGTTCTGCGTGGTATTTGCCAGGAAAGTAGTTGTTTTTCACCTGAGATCCTACCATTTTCTGGTTCAATTTTATATTGAATCCTTTATGTGAAGAAAACCAGTTAATTCGATTTTTCTATTAATTCCACTTCACATGGCATTTATCTTTCACTATATGCTAGACGGGCTTGCCACTCCAACTGAGAAGGAATCTTCTGTTCAGAAACCTATCGAGGTGGGAGATTTTCGGAGTGTTTCTTTCTGTCACTAGGTACCGCCAGTTGAAGTTTATCTTTTCCGGCGTACCTATAGGTGTTACAAGCTCGATGATGGTTTGTTTACGTTGTGTCTCACTTCAGCCAGAGTTCTTTGGACCTTTGGCTGGTTGACTACTCCGTACTGATGAGGGCCAAGAAGCCTGAAACCGGTATGCGGATTGTTAGGTGAACACGACATAAATTAAACATAATCGAGCTTATCAGAAAGAAACATTTGCATTCAATGTCCATTGATATTATATGGAAGTATGCATGGATTTTCAGGTGAATATCATTCAACGTTCTGCGTGGTATTTGCCAGGAAAGTAGTTGTTTTTCACCTGAGATCTACCATTTTCTGGTTCAATTTTATATTGAATCCTTTATGTGAAGAAAACCGTTTAATTCGATTTTTCTATGAATGATACTGTCGTTTGTGCAATTGACAATGATATTTCAGACCATAAAACGGTACTCCTTCAGATATCAGAAATGGAAATGCCTCGTTCGAAAACTTTTCAAACGAGGATATGTTTCAATGAGCATCCTGTAGAACACTTATGTGAAGTACTCAAACGTGAGTCATGGAATGATGTTACCGAAGCTTGTACAGTAGATGAAGCATTTGAATACTTCTGTGATACATTTTTTCATCACTTCAATATATTTTTTCCCATAGAAAAATATTGGGAAAATGGTAATTCACACAAAAAAAATGGGTAACCGATGAAGTGAAATTATCGAGTAGAAACTTGAAAGATCTTCATACTTTGAGAAATAGGTATCCTGAGATCCTTACACATGCTTACATAAAGGCCAAAGAGAAATATGTTACATTGGTAAGAGATTCCAAAAAAACATTTCTTTCTATCAGAACCAAACTACAGATTTCCTTTCCTAGCAGAACAGCATGGAAAGTAATAACCGAACTTTCGAATAGGGTGACGTTAAAAATATTCAAATTATTAAAGGCAACACTTTACAGGATAAGCCAGGCGAATTAACTAAATTATTCAATGAATTGTTCATGGATTCTCATTCTCGTAAATAATTAGCAAAATGAAAGTCAATGGTAAACTAAACCACCGTCCCATGAATACGAATTCTCATTCCATTTTCCTAGAGCCTTTAATACCAGAGGAATTACTTGTTTTGCTGAACAACAAAATCAAAAACAAATACTCATCTGGCCCTGATGAAGCTCCATTATTTCTCATCAAGAAATCTCTCCCATTCATTATAATGCCACTCAACTCCCTTGTCAACTTGTCATTTCTAACTGGGTCATTTCCGAAAATATTGAAAGTCGGCAAGGTTTTAACAATTTAAAAAAAGCAGGATCCAGAAAAACTGGAAAACTACAGGCCGATTACAATAAGTCCGGGTTTTTCCAAGGAATTATTATAAAATTCATAAAAAAATATCGAATGTTCTGAGATAATCAACATGGTTTTCGCACCAACAAATTCACGAACACTGCAATAATTTCATTTATTGAAACAGTTACAATGTTTCTGGAATCAGGAGAATGCCCCTTTGGCATATTTTGCGACCTCAGCAGTGTCAATCAATATCAACTCATTTCAAAGCTTCATTCGAATGGTATACGAGGTGTTGCCTATGACTGTACCCTATCATTTTTTATGAATAGACAACAGTTTGTTAGCTTAAAACATCATAGTGAGTCTACCTCCACTATCTTTAACTCTGAACGCTTGGACGTCACGATGGGCGTTCCACAAGGATATATGCTGGGTCGAATATGATTACTACTTTATATAAATGAAATCGACAACTTCCTCACAGATTCATTCATAACGATGTACGCTGATGATACATCCTTGGTGGTGTCTGGTAATGTGGATCATCTTCTGTTTGATAGGTGTGAAAGTACTCTGAAGTCAGTTGTGAATTGGTTTGGATCCAATTCATTGTACCTCAATGCTGACAAAACTCATTTGGAGCAACGGTGCAAAAAGTACAAATTCAAATAAATGATCAAACACTCAACAGCTCAGATGACTCAACATTTCTAGAGATAACCATGGATGCATGTCTGAACTGGAAAAACATTTCACCCTCGTGATGAAAAAACTGAATACATTGTTCTACCTTTTCAGAAATCTAGTATTCACAATGAGAGCACTAGACAGAAACGTGATTTCCATGTTCCGTCTCGTCAATATGAAACAACATCAAATTGTCCTTCAGTGGTAGGTCTTACTATTTCCAATAAGCTTCCTAAGTGCTTAATAGATATGACAAACCTAAAAAAATTCAGTAACTTGCTGAAGAATTGTTTGATTGAGAATTGTTTTTATAATTTACAAGAATTTTATTATTCGTAATATGTAAGTGTATCTGTGTTGTATTTTGTTGCTGTTGTTTTATTATCATCAGTGTTATTTACACTGTGAATTGTATGTACTTTGAAGATTCCAATTCATATTATTTGTTTGTCTAATGGAAAATAAATTTTATATTATTTTCATTGATTTAATCCCATATTGGCTATGAAAAGAGCTTATAGCATGGCTACAAAGTTAGGTTAGGTTAGGTTAGGTTAGGTTAACTGTGCTGAAGCCCAACAGATAATTTATTATATAAATAACGTCAAATCCTATGGAATGTAGTGTTGTTCGATCCCTATTCTCTATAATTCGCGAGGGAATGGCTAACCTAGTCAGAAGGAAGAAGTGGCAGGACGGACTGAATGCACCCTTAAAAATAAAGTGTATTTGCCCGCCAATTCCCAAGAATGTCGGTAGTTCAAGCTGCATACATTTCGATGAGCCACCCCATATATCCGTTTGAAAAGGCTACCTACTAGAATCTATCAGTTGAACTTTGTTCTCTGTTCTCAACTGTGGAGGAAATGGAAACTATCTCATGAAGGAAATTGAGGAAAACAAAATCAACTTTCAATGGAGGTGTTCAGGTGAATATCAAATTGAGTGGTAGAAATCCCATTACTTTTACGAAAAGTTTTCCTAGTTTCATTAAGAATAGTTCACACTACAACTACTTCAGAATTATTCAGTTCTAAGTCATCCTGGAATATACAACGGAAAATTCTCCAAATTGTAAAACGACATTCAGATATATTTCAAATATAACAAAAGAAATATTGAATTTATAATCGGGGAGGAAAAAACTTCGATTTTCGTACCCCAAAGAGATTTCCCTCAACATCCATTCGGAATCGTTCAGGCCGAACTCATAAGCCATTTATGGAATTCCAACAGTAGGTATATTTTCATGAAAGCCATAACTTTTTATTCCATCCCTTCATTTGTCGAGACACACAGCAAAAGGTCGGCACGTGTGAGGTTGATATTCGTGAAATGTGGATAATGGATATGGGCACTAGATGTTTCCTGGAACAAAAATAAAAAGCTTTTATTGCTGTATTCCCAAATTGGAATCATTTTTACTACAATATTGCACGATCGCCTCTTTTGAGAGCTTCTATTTTTTACTCACTGATCTGTTATTGGTAATTGTAACTGCATTTTTTCATCAACGAATATGAGAACATATGTCATATTTTTTCACTTTCGAGATACCATAGGAGAAATGAAGAATTATTATCAAAGAGAGAATCGATTGTTTATCACTTATAGAGCCTGAAAGATCGTTGAAATATCCAAATGTTGGGGTGTGAAAGTGTCTGTCAAAAAAACATATGCGTAAGTGTGTGTATGTATGTGTGGTAAAGAATGGTTATGTCGCTAATGGGCATAGACCACCGACATAACCATAATCTAGACTGCTGATCCCGTATGATGAGAATTCATCCAATTACAAGACATCAAAGAGCTTTTAGAGCATGCGCATTTTGTGTCTGTGACGATTCAAAATCACATAATTGTTCCTCGTTAGATGTCAATGTCTGAAATGACATTATTTGTACTTTCTGCGCAGACACGTTCACGTAAATTCTATTTGGATGAATTTTTCGAGTGGTGGGGATATGATCTCTAGCGGTCTAGAATAAGGTGGCATAGACATTATAACTGATGGACTGGCCGTCACGTGACTTTAACACGCAGTTCCTGGCGGACTATTAGTCTAGTTAACAAGTGCTTTTTAGGTCAAATTTTTTTCGCATTCTCCGAAAATTATGATTGAGGTGGCATTCGATTCGGAATGGCATGTAGATATTTTTTTAGAAAATGCTAAGGCCGCTCGCAAAAATTGCAATAGTTATAAAGAATGTGAAAAAAAGGAGGTTTGGTTTTTCGCCAATATCTCAAAAACAATTTGAGATAACTCAAATTTGAAAAAATATGCAAAAAGAAAACGAAAGTTCCAACTCCCGGAACTGTAGGACCAATATTTATGATTTTTCCAGAGGGTTGAAAATACGCCCGAAAACGGGTACTCCGGCTTGCGCAGGCCACGTCCCCTTCGGACCTTTGATAAATAAATATTATTTAAACTTATTAAATATGAAAATTAAAAATTGAAAAAATGCAGGTGCCTGCAGGGTAGATCAATGAACAATAGTCCGTAGTCCAAGAATTTTTGTCGCGATTTTTCAATAAGTTATCCATTAGTTAATTAACCATTTTTTGTAGCACGAACATTAACATTGCAAGTGCGATAATTGTTAAACTATTAATCTGAGAATGTTTTCCTTTCGTGGAGCTATTTTTCAAAGGTCCAAGAATAGTTTTCTGTTAGAAATATTGAAAAAATAATAATTTTCGTTTTGTTATTAACAATTTACTAAGGTGAAAAATTATAAAGCTTCATCAAACATTGAAAAAAACTTTTTTTTCATAATATTATTATTGATTTGTTTCTTAATGATCAGAAACTACTCAAAAATGATTTTTAATGATTTTTGTCTCCTATTGTTTAAAAAATTGTTATAAACAAATGCGTTGTTTATGAGATAATAAAAAAAAAATTCATAATATATTCTTTGATAATGATTATGATTTTTCAAAAAAACAACGTTTCTTAAAAAATGAATTTTATTGCTTACAAACGCATTTGTTAAATAACATTTTTTTTACCACTTGTTATGAAAATTAAGGAACCATTTTTTTCAATCATCATTTATCTTGGTTTTCGATACTAAAAAAAAATAAATTATTATTTGAATTTTCATTGTTTATTTAATAAACAATTTGTTATAAACAAATAAATGATCTCTTTGTATTGTTTTTCTTTTTCTACTCAAAAAAGCAAAAACAACCATGTATTATTTTTAGAAAAAAAAATATTTATATTTTTTATTGAACTTCAAATTTTCTGTCCTTTCTTTACCACTCTGACCTGGTTTTTCATGTTTAATTTTATTATAACATTTTAACTAATGAAGATACAAGGAAAAAATTTAGACTTATTTATTCTTTATTGATTGAACAACAAATTAAGCCAAAATTGTTTTCTACTTTTATGTCTAAATATCTTATAAACTAATATAACTATGACCATAAACTAATGTAACTTTTTATCTAACGTATATTTATCAACAATTTCAGCTTATAAATTTCAGTTTTGCTCGGTTTTATGTCAGCGTTCCTAGGACCACGATTCATAAATATTTTTTCAGGAAGGTCCCTTTTCAACCTCTCCAATTCTGAAGCATATTGAAGGAATAGGGTTGAGTCATTTCTACTAAGTAATCAAAGACAACTTCTACAAAACTTCTGAAACTAACAAAAAAAATTCACCATTAATACAATAATACCAGCATGCTTCCCATGCTCTCTATTCTTAGTTCTCTGTTCGAAATGCAAGATAATAATACCTCCTCCTATTCAGTTCTATTTAAGCTATTTTCGCAGCTTTAATACCGCATTACATGTATATATATATATATATATATATATTTATTTTTTGGAGGTTCTTGGGATGTAGATTCAATAAGAGAAATGAGAGTTTTTAGATAGACGTTTCGCCTCTGGCCAGAGGCTTCATCAGTATTGGCTTTTTTTTATTCATTATAAGTAGGTAATATTTTGTTTAACGACATTGCTGAAAGAAACAATCATTATTAAAAGGGGGACAATAGAGATACCGTTGAGGTGGTAATGTGAGTTTGTTTTGATTTTAAATTTTTTGCTACGGTACGTACCTTGGCATAACATCATGGTTATTAAACCATTTTCTGGTTGTTTACACATTTTAGCTTATTGCTTTATGTTTAGATATCATATCTGTATTTCGGTGAGAGTGGAACTTCAAATTCTTATAATTAGTTTTCGGTGTGTTGTGTATTTTGTTGTTTCGATGTGACAATTGACATACTTATTAGGAATCTTTGATTTTAAGGCTGGCAACAAAATATTACGTACTTATAATGAATAAAAAAAAGCCAATACTGATGAAGCCAGAGGCCAGAGGCGAAATGTCTATCTAAAAACTCTCATTTCTCTTATTGAATCTACATCCCAAGAACCTCCAAAAAATAAAAATATCAACAAGATTCAAGAACCATTCTCCCCAAATATATATATATATATATATATATATATATATATATATATATATATATATATATATGTATATGTATATATATATGTGAATATACATGAATGTATGTGTGTATTAAAAATTCTAATATTTGTTATGATTTAGTGTTGGGGTCGCATCTTCCACCATGAATAAATAAATCGGATATGCAAATAAATTTGTTTTTTTTTTTTTTCAATACTATATAAATCATTATTGGGATTATTATAATTATTGTAGGTAATCCTGATGCAAATAAATATTATTATTTGAAAAACATCAATGGTTATTTATATCAACTTTATATGCGTTTCTTTCTGCATATCATTGGATTACACCATAGTTTTTGGAAATATAATGTATTTATTATTATTGATATTGATTTGGATTGTTTTTCCAAACAAACAATACACCCTGTAAATTTTCATTGAATACTTTCCAAAAAAAATTGCCTTTACACACATTATATTGAAAATATAGTGAGTCTTATGACGGAATGAATTCACAAATTTTAGCCACACCCTGTAATGTGCTTTGTAACCAATCTTGAAAATAGGTTGAAAAGGGAGGTAAATGTAAATATTGACCTTCAGTCATTCTAAGAGAGTTTACAGAACTCATTTCATTGTTTTTGTGTATTGAATTACTATGCCCATCGTTGAAACGCCTCTGTTATCACTGCTTACTCATTGTACAAAAAACTGCAATTGTAAACAATAGATTTTCGGGAAACAGTCGGGTATACGCTGAGCGGTCGAACGAAGTGTTGTTCTGGTTTCGCGCGGACCACATAGATTAAACATTTTCGACAAATAATCGTGTATTTGAGATCCTTTTTTCATGAAAATGTGTATGTGACTAGTGTCTCTTTCGATTTTGTGGAGAGTGATTCGTTGTCCTGGTGAACAGGTAGGATGATAGTAGTTTTTATTGGGGATATGCGAATATAACAGCGGATATGAATATATATTATTATGCATGGAAAATATATAAAATTGCTTTTAGATGGTTCCATCTCTGTTTTCAATAAAATTTGGGTAAAGGTCAAGAATATGAGAATACCCAGTATCTTCACGAAATTTTCACAGGCGCTCCAGAAGACGATAAAACCAGTAGTATAGCAATTGAGAATTTAGCGCGGAAAATATAATTTTAGGAGATATGGGCCCCCGAAGGTCCATAAAGAGAGGTTATGGAATGTTACTATTGGAAACTGTAAACTAATATAAAAAATAGCTTTTCACACTAAAATAGTAACTTTACACAAATTTAACGTTTTAGTAATATTTAAATCACTTAATGTTCGATAAAGTCATAAAAAAACTCCGATTACGTTTCATTAAATTTTTCATGTGAAATGTCAAAAATCAAATATTGTATTGGTGGTTGAATTGTTGGCGTTTTCGCGTTTCATGAACATGCCATGTTGCCAACTATTCAAGTAAATGAGGCCAATCCGGATTTTCGCAAAATTTTCACGAAATTATCACGAGTGCTTCAAAACTCGATAAAAACACTTTAGCAATCGAAAGTTAAGCGCGGAAAAAAATATTTTGGGCCGTTTAAAGTTTAAAAAAGTGGTTTCGCTTCTTCAATATTAGAATGTGTAGATGGGTTCCAACTTGTCCTTCTGTTCGTTAACAGCACATTTGCGTATTCGTTTGCACATTTGCGTATTTTCTTTTTTTCTTTTCAGTTTCTTTTTTTGTCAGTTTCATTTATGTCAAAAGTTTTATTACCTAAGAAATTGGTTGGATCGAAATAGACTAGGAGGAATCGGCGCATGAGTACCGAAAACTATTCCACTTCAATTTTTTTATGCGATTCTCTTCAAATTGCCCTACTGATGATATTAATGCATGTTGCTATGGGGCAACCCCGTGCCATATTGTTTAAACCGATATTGTTTAAACAATTGCAAGGAATTGTAATTTTTCAATCGGACAATTTTTTTTTATATTTAAAAAGGTCCCATGACTTTTCACGATATAATTAATATTTTTAGAGATATGAATTTTTAAAGGTTCGAAAAATCTCAAATTTGGGTACTTTTGACCCATGAAAAATATATAAAAAAAAATATAAATAATATATTTTTTTAATTCTTTATACAACAGTTAATAATATTCTCAATAGATATTTAAAAAAATGTCATTGTTTATACCTATTTTTTCATTGTTAATTTCGCGCGCTCACAAGTATGCGTCGCTTACCTTTAAGTATCGCCGTCTCTCTCTGACTCATGCGCTGCATCGGCCTCTCTGTGTCTTGAATTATTATTTATTATTTATCTTAAAAACCATCAACTTTATGAAGATTGTTCAAGAGAGCAATGTTATTGATAAGGAAATTGTCTACAATTTGTTCCTGACACATTTTTTCCTTGAATCAATTTTACAAAAGTTATTTAAGCATGAATCGGAAAATGTAATTAAAATAACTCTCTTATCAGTGTATATTACTTCATTTTATCCACAGATCCGCAATAGGGTTGCAAGATGGCAATCGAATATAATAATTGTAGTACAATAAATTGAGAACGGAATAACGGGATAAAGAAAAAACGGGATAACAGAAAAACGGGATAACGGGAATAATGGGATAACGAAAAAACGGGAAAACGGGAAAACGGGAAAACGGGATAACAGGATGACAGGATGAGGGAATAACGGGAAAACAGAATAACGGGATAAATAAAAAACGGGATAACAGGAAAACGGGATAACGGGAATAACGAGATAACGAAAAAACGGGAAAACGGGATCGCAGGATAAGGGGATGAGGGGATAAGGGGATAAGGGGAAAACGGGATACCGGGATAATGAAAAAATGGGATAACCGGAAAACGGGATAACGGGATAACGGGAATAACGGGAAAAGGGATAAGAATAGGATAAGGGGATAACGGGAAAACGGGAAAATGGGATAACGTAACAACAGGAAGCGGAAGGAGTCAAAAGCATAGTCTAGGTGGAACAACATAAAGGAAAACATAGTTATAAGAACAAACCAGAACAAACAAAGGTCATGAGGTTTAATACAAGAGTAACCTTAAAAAAATAAAAAACAAAGAAAAAGGAATTTTTTCATATACATATACATATAAGTATTTCTTATTTTATTATTTTTCAATTCATTTGAATGTTTTTTCAAATCATTCAAGTGCGTACCAAAATCTTTTTATTATTTGTATATATTTGTGATTCTAAAAAATGTTCAAATACCATTGAATCTTATTATTGTTAATATAAATGCATGAATTACTGTGATAATAACAAAAAAGTAATATAAACTGATAAAAAAGTAATTTTAATTACATGTTCCGATTCATGCTTTAATAACTTTTGTAAAATTGATTGAAAAAAATTTATTCGAAACAAATTGTAGACAATTTCATTATTAATAACATTGCTCTCTTTAACAATCTTGATAAAGTTAATAGTTTCTAAGATAAATGATGAATAATAATTCAGGACACAGAGAGGCCGATGCAGCGCATGAGTCAGAGAGAGACGGCGATACTTAAAGGTAAGCAACGCATACTTGTGAGTGCGCGAAATTAACAATAGAAAAACAGGTATAAACAATGAATTTTTTTCAAATATCTATTAAGAATATCATTAACTATTGTATAAAGAAAAAAAAATATTTTTATATTTTTTTAATATATTTTTCATGGGTCAAAAGTACCCAAATTTGGGATTTTTCGAACCTTTAAAAATTAATATCTTTAAAAATATCAACTTTATCGTGAAAAGTCATGGGACCTTTTTAATTCGTATTTCAATAAAGAATATAAAATATAAAAAAAATTGTCTGGTTGAAAAATAACAATTCCTTGCAATTGTTTGAACAATTTCGGTTTAAACAATATGGCACGGGGTTGCCCCATGGCAACATGCATTTATATCATCAGTAGGGCAATCTGAAGAGGATCGCATAAAAAAATTGAGGTGGAATAGTTTTCAGTACTCATGCGCCGATTCCTCCTAGTCTAAACGGTTCGCGAGCGAAGCGAAGCGTCGCTTTGTAAGGTTGATTAGCTTGGTTTCAACTTGGATAACAAGGTTATCCAAGTTTGGTTAGGTGGTGTTCCTTCTTTTCAGGTTGGTTGGATCTAAATGTTCACGAGGGGAGCGAAGCGTCGTTTTGTAAGGTTGATTAGCTTGCATTCAACTTGATTGGCAAGGTTAGCCAAGTTAGGTTAGGTTGTGTTCCTTCTTTTTACTTGAGTAAGTAAGTGATTGGATGGCGTGTCTCGGCCAGACATACGACGAAACATCCAAAGCAAACGCGTATTTTGGTACGGTTTACAGTGACTTAAAACAATATGATCTGACGTCACATTATTTTGATAGGTTTGGTAACTTTCTAAATGCGACAAATCAACTTCACGCCAAGTTTTCAAAAGCTATTCGACACTCCCGAGAAGCGTGGTGAAATATTCTTTGCATTTGAAACTTCTATTGATACATATATCCATCAGGACTAGGTATCATATCGTCTTTTCATATGCTGAAATGGTTATCATTTATATGCTCAATAATCATCATAATCATCATCATCATCATCAATCATTTATATGTCTCATAGAATTTCAGTACTTTTTCTTTCCCTTTGGAGACATGGCAACGTCGCATTAAAATAAACTTCAAGATCCACGAGATTCGGATAAACATAACACAATCACCAACGTTTGATTACACCGGCACACAAAAAAAAAAGTTGTCTGTGCACCGGGCGCCACCTATCTACGGGCATGTTTTTCGACCCGCTGAACACGAATTTCAAGTCAGTTTAGGCCGTCCGGGCTTCAATTTCGAGTAAATTGCAAAAAACCCCAAAAATAGCGAAAATTCGATATTTTAACAAGATAAAAAATTCTGATTCTGCAATAAATTTGGCCCATAGTCCTCTCAAACATTCATAAAACTGCAAAAAACCGATAAAATAGCAGAAAATTGCTGCTGAAAAAATGGTTTTTTTTTTAAACACAATTAAATAAATTTCTTGTATTTTTTATTTCTAAAATACAAGATTAAGATCCAAGAATGTACACAAATTGAATTTTCCACGGTTTTTCGAGGGTATTGTACTGTTTCATTCTCAAATGATCTACGATGTGGATACCTCTTTTTCCACCTTTTCCTTTATTCAGTAAAAATTTGTCATCGTGTTGGAATTTCAACTTCTTCGAAGTGCAGACTTCATTTCATTGCATGATCGCTTGTACTTGCAACCAGGGCACCTCCTCGGGGTGACGGTGGGCAACAGAACCATCTGGCAGAGTCCCTGGGTTAACGGCGTGTGTGCCGTCATGGCAGGTAAAAGTGATGAGACTTTACGATGCAGGGATTCGGAAACCCAGTATCGGCGTCTGGTCAGGGTGAGAAAGCAGGCCCGCAGGCGTCGTCATCCAGCGACTGCAGCTCTTCAGTAGTGGAAAACTTGGCTACTGGAGAGTATACTATTACAAGAAGCAATTCCCATCTATGCAATAAGAGTCCTGATCAATTTTGTGGGGAGTTTCAGCCGGTGAAAAACCGCAGAACGTTTTCAGATAGATTAAAACAAAATCCCAATTTTCTTCGATTTTTGTAATTTTTGATGATTTTTTACAATTTTTTTAGATTTAAAACGGTTTATGATTGAAGTTCGATCGAAATTAGTATCTAACAGATCAAAATACATGAAAATTATGCTTGCATTAGATCTAAAAAAAATTTTTCTTGCCAAAACATCGAAGTTTTGCTATTTTTTGGGTTTTTTTGCAATTTACTCGAAATTGAAGCCCGGACGGCCTAAACTGACTTTAAATTCGTGTTCAGCGGGTCGAAAAACATGCCCGTAGATAGGTGGCGCCCGGTGCACAGACAACTTTTTTTTTTGTGTGCCGGTGTTATTGACATTGACATATGTTTTTTCATGACTTTATCGAAAATTAAGTGTCAATGTTACTAAAACGTTGAATGAGTGTGAAGTTAGTATTTTAGTGTAGCAAGGTATTGTTCATTACAGTTTACAGTTTCCAATAGTGACATTCCATAACCTCTCTTTATGGACCTTCGGGGGCCCATATCTCCTAAATTTATCTTTTTCATGCTGAATTTTTTATCGCTATTCTGTTTTTATCGTGTTTTAAAACACCTGTGAAAATTTCGTGAAGATACTGGGTGATCTCCTATTCTTGACCCATTCCAAAATTTGGTACACTTACGTATTTTTGTCTGCCGAACATGAAATTTTCGATCACTTATGTCCCTTCACTTCCACCCTCTTTTTCACAATTGAAACGAATCGAAACAGATTTCATTTAATATACTTATCATCTTCAAGTGCATTTTGAACTGTAAAAAGGCAAATGTCTATTTATCGTGCTCATGCTCGCTGAAATTAGATGTTCGACTTTTCTTTTACGTGTTTTTGCCCCCTGAACACGAATCCGAAAGGAAAAGGTAGCGGTCTCGTGCCGTTTCCGAGATATATTGACTTTCTCCTTCAAAAGGTAATTTTTAGGCACCGTTTTCGCGCACAAAAATCACTCACAATGTCTCCCTTTTTTTACCAGCTTAAACTACTAAACTTCATATGTCAAATGTGAAAAGAAAGGTTGTTTGTAACTGTTGAAGAACGGTATTTTTTCGATAAAGCCGGCTATATTTTGTGCAAAGTTTTGCCGAAAATGTGTGATTTGGCGTTTGTCGTTTAATGAATTAGGAAATTATTAAAATTTGGCATACGTATTGTTTAACATGTGAACAACCCCCTTTATGAAATTTCAACAAATTTCACCAAATTTCACCATCCCGAACCCGAGATATATATAATTGAAATTGACTCAATAAACACGTAACATATGGACCATGCACAGGCAAACAGCACATTATTGATTCTACCGTTAGTACTAAAATTAAGAAGTTCATGAAAAACGAGTAGGAGCTAGAACAGGATATCACAGATATTGTGAAAAAAAATCAAAGTGATTGACCATCTAGTTTTACAGATATAATCTCGAGAATTACTAAGGTTCAGGCTGCATACGATATATTTTGCAAGCGAACGAGCGAATGGTGGGGAACGGAACGGAGAGACGGCAACAGTGCACCTACGCACGGCCAGGCGCTCAGTTTAAACAGCTCATATATCGGTCTCGTCTGCAAAAATTGCCGAAACACTTCGAAGCATACTTATTGTTAATATTTCTTTTAATATTAACAATGTGATTCGAGCATCCATCAATTCAAGGTTAGCTTCGAAATAACAAACATATTTTTTTTTTCAAATGATCTTTTTCATATAACAACGTAATAACGTGATATATTAATAATAACACGTTCTTTTTGAGGATAGCTCAAAAATAACAAACGTATATTTAAAACAAAAATCTTTTTCTCTTTCATAAAACATAACGTAACAATGTTATATATATATATATATATATATATATATATATATATTAATAATAATAACATGTTTTTTTAAACAACATTTTTCTTTTGTCACTAGACGATTGCTAAGCTTTGGTTGGTTTCTAAGAATACAAGAATATTTTCCAAAATTTTCTTGTCTTTCGTGACACGAGGTTTTTTGTCTGATTGGTTGGTTGACAATAATTGTACTATACCGTCTCTTCCACTTTCTGTATATATTTTTTGTATTTTTGTATTGTCTATCCCCGCACTTGCTATTTTCTTGATCATCCCTGCAGAAATAACACCCTTGAAAACATTCAAAGATCGTTCGAGTACCGCTGCCTTTTGCAAACGAGCTTCGTGAACGAAACATTCCGTGAAAGATTTGCTATTCACAATTAATTTTTCTTTCGTAATAGTGGAAGCGATTTTTTCAAGAATATCAACGTCGTATGATGCTTCGTGAAATTTTGTCGTCGGTTCAATGTGAAGTAGATCTTCAGTGAGCCTGGACAGTTTGAACATGCTGGGACGTTTCCTTTGAGGATGAAGCTTTCTTAGAATGCCGCGCAAGATTACCTATTTTATATCCACGGCAAGCTTTTGAATCTGTTACTCACAGAATAACCTAGATCAAACAATGAAAGAAATTATTTTTTCCTTTTTAGTACATTTATATAAAAGCTTGTCTTTAAAAATGTATTTTTTCATAATTTTTTCCTGACAAAATTTTTATAATGCTTTGTCACCGGAATTATGTACACCTGCCAAATTTCAAAAAATAGGACGATTAGAAGTGGATTAAATTTAATTTGCAAGATTTAATGACAAACATCGGGACAGGTGGAACTAAATAAAAGCTTGTAATTGTAAAAATTATCGATTCTCCCAATATAATACAATTATAAAATGCTACAAAATGAGTTATAGTGAACGTAGAAGAAAATCCGTAGTGTATTCCACAGTTTTTAGTATTTCATTATTTTTCTATCGGCGCTTAGTCTTCACTATGAACAATTTTTATTGATCCTTCACACGGTCGTTATGAACAATCCACGATGTACAAATTATGAGGGACTGTAAGAGCTATCTCCGGAAATATATTTCTATATAAAGTTACAGAAAAGTTTGCATGCACACATATAATATATATCGATATATATAAAGTCGGAAAAATGATCCTCGAAAAAACTACAGTTTTGCATCGCAGTCAGTGCAGCAAACTGCACTGACTGCGATGGATCGAAAAATATGATATAAACTCCGCTATAAGCGCCGCAGAGCTTGGAATAAAAGTTCTTCGCAGCATAGTTTAGAATACAAATTCTTACAGCGCTTTATGAAATATCTTGTATCGAAGAGAATCTACATGTCAATATATTCCATCAACGCAACACTAAATCTATGGAAAAAGCCCTGACCCATCACGCCGTAAACTCACATTTCATCACATAACTTCTCGACATTCTCAATTACTAGTTTGCGCTGTTCTTCGGCAATCCATAGCTGACTGCTTGTTCATGTTCATAAGAGTATCTTGAACTATTAAATGCGAGCGATCGTTGGATTGCGACGTTGCCAACAGTCCAGTCATGGCTTATTTGCTGTATCACGCACAATAGTTGCGATTCTGGGTGTACAGTTCCCTAAGAAAAGAACCCTCTAATTCAGCGTTTGCAGATGTATCGCGTCGCGCTACAATCGAGCCTAATTTTTGACACTGTTTGTAGCAGTCAAACTACCTTTCCTCTTGAAGAAGGAGAAGGTCAATATATTTCGGAAACGGTATGTGATCGCCGCGTTTTTTTTAGGAAGCTATTTTCAGGGAGCACGAGCACGATAAGTAGACATTTACCTTAAAAAATTGTGATTTCCTCCGAAAGCTTCTTCCTTCCGTTTGTTTATCTCGATTTGGAAACAACTTGATTTTACTTTACATTAGAGTATACTGGAAACGCTATTTCTCGCGTACATAACCTTTTTTGTGGCGATATTACTGGGGTATATTTACAGGTAAGAAGAATATACTTGAATGTGATTGGAATCCTTATTATTATCCTTATAAAGGACTTACCTCCAAATATATTCAAGACCTCAAAGTTTTGATTGCAGATTCGTATTCAGCAGCCAAGCAGGCGAAAGTACCCATATTACATTAAAATCAGTAGCAATTGTACAAGAGAATACTAGCTATTGATTTTTTTTTTACGAATTCAATACCTCATTTGCAATCATCAAATTATTGTTACTGTAAAATCATGCAGGATAATACAAAAACATTTAGAATACAAATTCAGAAGAAGGAATTGTGATCACAATTTTATTTATATAACTTTTTAGTTTTTAGTCTTTCTAAATGAAACGTTCATTGGCCAATAATAACTTTTTCACACCAATTGAAAGAGTGACCTGATATCATTTCTGCAGCTGGCCATGAATCAATTTTAATTACTTCGTTTGTGGAAAGAAGCCGACGGAAACCCACAATGCGATGGAATAGAGAAACACAGTATAACTTCAATTTATACATACCTACACATATCAAATTTGAAAGATTTGATCCATGTTGGGCAATTGTTAGTTGTTTATAAAAGAGTTAAATTTTAATGAAAGCTTGAAAAAAATAATCATCCCACATATGAAATTATTTCATTGAGACTAATTTTTTGCAGGTAGATCCCGCAGGAACTGGAAGGACACATATGGGTAAGTTTTCACATTTCATTCCTGCTCTTTTACTTATTGAATTGCTCTCGTCTTCTTAAATGATTAGTTTCTTCATAATTATTGTGGAGATCCTTTGTTGCACAGATACAGAACGTTGAGTTGAAAGTAAATAACTTCCAGAGTTTGTATCAAACAGTGTCCGGATGGATACGTGAATAGGTTATTATCCGAAATGTATACTATGTCTCAAACTGAGAAATTCGCAAAAAAAAGTCAAATTGCTTTAATACGGGGTGGGGTGTTCTAGAGATATATTTTCACAATTTCATATGATTGAGTAACCTTTTCTTTTGAAAATAGGAACAATTCCATTGAACAAAGGATGTAGAAGAAAATCAAAAATTTCAGCTGAATCGACACACTTTGTAAATTTAATTTATTTATTTAATGTTGCCAGAATACCCAGATAACTCATTATTGATTTGAATTACATTCCGTCAAACACTGTGAATTAAATTGACCTATTGTAGCTTTGGGAGTGGTCGGATTACCTAGAAATACACCTTAGAATTCAAGGTGAAAAATTATCGCGAAAAACAGGAAAAATTCCAGGTCTGTATTGAAAAAATATGTTGAGCGGGAGGAACGTTGAATTCGGAATGATTTCATAGGAAACTTGCTATCGAATTAAATATTTTTGGAAGTTTTTATTATTTTATTTCAAATAACAGAATTATAAAAAAGAACTGAAAATAATGATTTTTTTATCGCTAGCTATTCGTAAAGGTAGAGTCACTATGAAAAGTAAGAAGAGAGCACGTCACGCTTTTTCACATTAATGTGGATTCTTTGGTTAATGACTTTATTTTTAGTATTTAGATTTTTTAATTGATATTGCTACGAAAGCATGTTTTTTTTTAGTTTATTAAATATAATTTTCTTTTTGATTTTGTAGTCCACATTGCTAGAAAAGCGTGTTCTCAAACTTCCCAACTACAAGAGAAAACTCATCGCTCAATTCATCCACATAAGAAGTTTTCACTAACTTTTGGTGAAAGTAGATTAAGGGTGGTCAATATGGTTTGTCAGCCTCTCCGTACCTCATCCTATGAGGTCTTTTGTACATGACTTTTGGTCAGAGTACTAAAACCATACCAGTGAATTCACCAAATCTTTGAAATGTAAATTAGGTTTTTTTTTACCATTGAATTTACCGAATCTTGGTAATGTTGATTAGAATTATTTTTTCTGACGATCTTGGTGTGGATATCAGGTCACGGCTATGGAATTATTATATTGTCATCGGTTCCTGATACGTGTGCAACATTTCAAGTGTTTCGAACGTCAGGAAGTGGGTGAAAATTAATTCCAAAAATTCCGTTACATACATACATGCAGGTGAAGCTAATGAAGGGTGTGTAAAAAATTGGCCACCTTGTATATAATCCAATAAAAAATCCAAAACTGGATAGGGTTTCATATAATTTTTTCGGCTTGTGGACACAAAAAAATTTTTCAAAAATGAATATCGTTATAAATAATAATGAAAAATATTTCCTAAAATATCTTTTTGAAGACAATATTTTAAAATTAATTATTTTGGATGTGTGTGAGTAAGTTATTTCGTGAGTTACATATTCAAAAGTTTGTCGCTTTTGTATTCGAACTGAAAACTTCACGCGACAAGATCTTGAATCTGTAACTCACGAAATAACCTACGTCACACATCCCAAGCAATTATTTTTTACTTTTCAGGGCATTTGAGTTAAAGCTTGTCTTTTTATTGATTATTTTATTTTGTACTTTTCAGTTGTACGTCTTAATCTATGCATTTTTAATGTGGCAGCGTTATTATGAGGTCTTTTTCCTGTAAGTTTTGAGCTATTTAGTTCTTCAATGAGGAGACCATCTAAACATTGATTTGACAAAAAAATAATAATCTTCGACTAAATTCATGATCTCCGACCCTGAAAACCCCGAAATACCAACTTTGAATCGAATCAGGCCATCATTACAAAATTCGTCCGCCATCTTGAATTCGTGGATTTTGATGGAAAATTCATAATCTCCGATCCCGAAAATCCCCACACACCAGTTTTGAATAGAATCGGACCATAAACACAGAGGTCATCGGCCATCTTGGAGCCGCTATTTCAATTTTATGAATTTTGAAGAAAAATTCATAATCTCCGACTCTGAAAACATCCACATACCAATTTTGAATCCAATCAGACCATAAACCTAAATCTCGTCCGCCATCGTGGAGCGCCATTTTGTTTTTTTCTCTAACAAAAATTCCATGAGTCGCCACTTCAATTTAATAAATTTTGAAGGAAAATTAATAATCTTCGGCTCGGAAAACCCACAAATACAAATTTTGAATAGAATCGAAACATAATCACAAAACTCCTTCGCCATTTTGGAGCCGCCATCTGGAATTCATAAATTTTGACAAAAAATCCATAATATTCGACCCCGAAAAGCCCCACATACCAATTTTAAATCGAATAGTACCATAATCAAAAAAACTTGACCGCCATCTTGGAGCCGCCATTTTGTTTATTCTCCAACAAATATTTCATAATGCACGCACCGGAATAGTGAACACCTGCCAAATTTCAGTTCAATCGGATGTCGCCAACTGCTCCAAAATAGGATAAAAAAAATTTGAACCGGAAGACATACGAACGAAGCAAGTTAAATGAAAGCTTGTAAAAATTAGGAAAGTTCCCCGAAAATTGGAAAATTTCAGTGTATTAGAAATTTGGCGGAGAGAAAGACTATCGAGCCATTTTGTAACAAAGAGAAAATAGCTCAGCGGTGACACTGTCACGTACCAAGCAGAAGGTCACAGGAACGATTCCCGGTCAGAATAACATTTTTTTATTTTATAAAAACAACGGCTCGACCAATTTGGCTAATTATTTTTCGGGTAACGAACGGAATAACGGGGTAACGGAAAAACGAGATAACGGGATAACGGGAATACGAGATAACAGGAAAATGGAAAAACGTTAAAACGGGAAAACGGGTTAATGGAAAAAACTGGAGAACGGTATGACGGGAGAAAGCGATAAAACTGGAAAATGGGATGACGGGAAAATGGGTAACGGGATAATGGGTTAACTTGGTAACGGAATAACGAAATAACTTGGTAACGGGATAACGAAATAACGGAAAGCGGGCAAAGTCAAAGGCATAAACTAGGATAAAAAAAAATCTACACGGACGATAGTTTTCAGAAAAAAAACATCGGGAAATTTGGACAGGACAATGTCTATCGGCTCAGCTATAGTTTCTATTATTTTTGTAAAGATTATTCCGACCAGAATTTCTCTTAACGTATTGTATATAATTTTCGGTTCGATTTTCTAGTCAGACATCGCAGCTGATTAATAATATCAGGTTGATTCATATTCTTGGGTAATATTTGTCTGATTGGTGAGATGAATAATATCAAAGTCAGTGTTCACTGAATTGTGTTAGGAAGCGGTTCGCAATAAAGTGGGTGAGGTTAATTGTTCGTATTTTTCGAAGTAAATAAGTGTTAACATTATATATATATATATATATATATTTATATATTTATATATATATTTATATATATATATATATATATATATATATGTATATGTATATATATATATATATTATTCACAAAAACAACCATTGACCCACACAGAAAACCATATTAATATACGAAAAATCGAACCCCAAAATATAAAGTCGGCAAAGACCAGTTGACCACTGAAAATAGACACAAACATAGAAATCGAAGAAAGAAGGAAGTGCTGATCCAATCTCTTTCCGAAAGTACGAAATTAGGCACACAAAATTGAGAAACTATACTCTTAAGTTGTAAACGCCTCCTGATGAAGACGAGGGCACCCCATAATCCCCAAGAAAAAGCAACCCTAAAATATACACAAAGATTCTGGACAAAAAATATTCTATAAAGATATATATATATATATATATATATATATATATATATATATATATATATATATATAAATTGTTTTAGAAAAAAAAAGTATTTTTCATGAAAAGTCCTGCATGTTCTGAAACCTAATTCAAAGTAATCAAATTTTAAAATTGATCAGTCAAATACGAGGTTTGTAAAAAAGTATGAATTCACTACAGGAGTAAAGTAGGTATAGTTATTCTAATCCCAATTGGAACGGCAATAAAAATAAAAACACTACGAGGAGTGTTCATACGCACTGCCCGGCAAATGGGAAATTTATATACTACCAGTGTTTTTACTTTCAAAGCTTTCCTGGTACAATCATAAAAAAGTTCAGTCGTGTGGAAGAGAATTCCTCCTCAAAACTTTTTATGTCGGTCCAATTGGGATTAGAAATACTATACCTAGTTTTATTTGTGACAATATCGAAAAGTTATTATGAAAAGTTGTTCAGAATTAAAAATCACTTTTAAATAGACAACCATATCCTGCTACTCCAAAGAAAATGTTTTTAGTTATTTCTCTAAAATAACATTTCAAGTTTACCCATTGAAATACACTTTTCAGAATTTCTACAGAAGTTTTTGTTAAAAAAATTATTAATGAATGTTTTTTTTTAAGTTCATAAAAGTAGGTACCAATTAATTTGATTGGGCAGTGATTGGTTGATAAGTAAGAACTTGTCAGAGTATTTAATTTTCACGAAGTATTCATGAAAGTAAGTAAGTAACAACTTGTCGAAGTATTAAGTTTATTACAATTCACGCGACAAGCTTTTTGAAATCAAATAATTTTATACGTTTTAACACGGCTTGAATAAAAGCTTGTCTTTAAAACGTTTTTTTATAAGATATTTTATTTTTTGCTTTTTAGTTGGTACGCCTCAAATCTGTTAATTTCTAATAGAGCATCGTTATTACAAGTTTTGAGCTGAAAGAAATCATGATCTCCGATCCCAAAAACTCCCATACACCAATTTTGAATATAATCTGAGCATAATCACAAAACTCGTCCGCCACCCTGAAGTCGCCATTTTGAATTTCTAGATTTTGACGAAAAATTCATAATCTCCGAACCTAAAACCCCCACATACCAATTTTGAATAAAATATGACCATAATCAGAAAACTCGTCCCCCATCTTGGAGCCGCCATTTTGAATTTATGTATTTTGCCCCTCTAAATCGAATCGGACCATAACCAATCACAAAACTCGTACGCCATCTTGAATTTATGAATTTTGTCATCGCCATCTTGGAGCTGCCATTTTGTTCTTTTTTTTCTAACAAAAATTCCATAATGCATTGTTACCGGAATTATGAACACCTGCCAAATTTCAAATTATTCGGGCCACTAGAAGTCGATCAATATTCACTCGCAAGATTTGACCCAAACTAACGAACGATTGAAACTGAATAAAACCTTGTAAAAAATAGCTGAGCCTGCAGCTTCGCCCTCGAATATTTTCTGAACCTACACTGCGAGAGCCATATGAATCAAAGATTATGTAATGAATAAAAATACCGTTCATAATACCATCATATTATATTTTGTTTCAATAATTAGTAACGAACATTATTTTCCCGTCCTTCAATTCACCACTGCCTTCTTTTCCCATACAGGTGATTGTTCTATAAGAAAATTATCTTAATATGCTTCTCACCATAGCCGGAGTAATTTTCTGAACCGTTTCAAGTAACCCACAAGAAAAAATCAAGTGGAGTTAAATCTGAAGACCGAGGTGGCCAATGAATTTCCGAAAACAGATATATAACTTTCCCATTGAAACGATTTTCAAGGCATTGCCTTATAGCATGGAGGGTCATCCATCTGGAACCATATCTATTGACGTTCAAGTAGAGGGAGGTCATAAAAAATGTATTTATTTCATTTTCTAAAAAGAGTAAATAACGGTCCGCATTGAGAACAAACAAAAATCCAACTGTTTCATTTTTATAAATTCCCTACCACATATTTGTTTTGAATGCATTCGGGTCCCGAGTTTTGATAGTAAAATTGGGATTCGTATCACTCCACCAACTGCAATTTTTGATAGAGACTGTTTCATTTGATGAAAATATTGCTTCATCGGTGAAAAGAATGTGTCTTGACAAAAATTAGTTATCTTCTAACATTCCCTGAATGTCACAGCAGAGTGCAAACCGTTTATCATGATCTCATGGTCTTAACGTATGAATTAATCGTAAAATGTGTTCTTTTTAAAAAACTCTGAAATCGTACTTTTACTAACAATATATTAACGTATAAATTAATCGTAAATTTTTTTCTGTTTAAAAAACTTTGAAATCGTACATTCACTCACAGTATTTTGCATCAGAGATGCTTTTTTCGCAAGGAATACTTAGGATGTTCAATTGCTGAGAGCATTACTTCAAACTCCATATCATTAGTAGCTACGCATTGTTGGCGTTTGTTGGTAAATTTTGTTGTTACATTTTGTTATATTTTTCTCTGATGTCGATTATTGAATATTTATGTAGCTTCTCGAAATGTTTTATAATTTTCACCCACAATTGATACAATTTTAATTTCATCTTCCGTACTTATAGTAGCTGATATTACCACCTACTTCATAAATACGTATTACAAACTGATGTATGTATCCTAGATTTAAAGAAATATGCTGTGTCGCATTCAAAGCTGTTCTATTTTATGTACGTTTCAATACAGCAGATGTGTCTCGCGGCAATAGTGGAAGTGAAAATGCAAGGCCCCGTGAACCACAAAATGAGTATTGTTTATGTAATATTTTGGAATATGTAATAATATACTATTGTTTTCAAATATAATAATCAAAATTAATACAAGAAACTTAGCCCTGATGACTTTTTTCGGTTTTGAATGTATGTTTCAAGGAATGAACTTAAAAGTGTTATTGTAGAGAAAATCTAAAAATGGATTTGTACAGGGTAGATGGATATTTAAACGTGATTATTAATTCTGAACAACTTTCGATGTTAACAGATATTGTTACAAATGAAAGTATAGTTGACTATTGTAGCAAATTATTTTTTTTACAAACTTCGTATATAACTGATACATTTTAAGATTTTATTATTTTAAATTGGGTTTTAGAACATGCAGAACTTTTTATGACGAATAACTTTTTTTCTGAAACAAAGAATAAAAAAGGTTTCCATTTGTTGCCAACTTAAGTGTACATACTGTATATATATATGGTATATATGATATTTCATCAGAAGTGTTTCACAATGTAGAGACTTACTTAGAGCGGATATTTCTGATTGTCACCCCGGGAAATGAATAAATAAGTTCAACCTCTTTTTTTAACTTGAAAAGTATTTTAAATGCCTCTTCCATATCGTGATCTCTATATTTACTATAATAATTCAGTTCGACTCTTACTCAAAGTCCAAGAACTGAAAAATTCAGTATCGGAACTGGAAAAAGAGAACACAATTCTCAAAAGTGAAGTGGAAAATCTAAAAAGAGAGCAAAAGAAAAAAAATATAGTAATCTTTGGACTGAACAAAAAAAGAGAAGATGTTACTCCAAGGAATATTTGTATGGCATTAAACGGACTACTTGACGTGGAGCTAGAAGAAAACGATTTCAGTGATTGCTACCCACTGGGAAGAGCTGAAAATTGTCCCATAAAAGTAGAATTTCAATCAAATCTCACGAAGAAGCAAATCCTTCAAAATTGCAAAAAATTGAAGGGTAAAAACATCGCAATTGCTCATGACCTCACGTACACACAGATAAGCGAACATAAACTTCTTAGAAGACATCTATATCTTGCCAAACAGGAAAACTATCAGGATTGTTACATAGCAGGTAACAAACTGTTTGTGAACGGAAAAGCTTACGAAGCAGATGATCTGGCGAACTTTCCACTGGACAAACCCTTAGAAAAGCCTACTAGCGCCGCTGCTACTCCAACAACATCTATAATAAAAAAGCCGTCCACTGTATTAGGAAGGCCGTTGGAAAAACCTCTAAGTACCTCAAAATCTTCGGATAATAAAATGCCAGTACCAAAACAAAAGGAATTGAACAAACCAAGAACACGTTCTATCAAATAAGTCGAGAACATTTTTTTTTTTACTTTTATAATATATAATATATTCTACGTCGTATACAACTATAACTAAAGAACAAAAGTTGTAGACTTGTGCTTGGTGTATTCAAATTTGCCACTATACCTAAAATACTTTCAAAATGGATCAGTATATCCGTGATTTCGACGCCGAAACAATAGTAACATTCAATCTTCAAGATTACTCAGAGTGCAAAAAATTTTTGATGTCAACAAAGATTCGAATAATTTTAAAATCATACATAATAATATTCGTAGCCTGAATAAAAATATTGATGAACTAAAAATTTTTCTCAGCAATCTAAATTCTGATATTGATTGTATCGCCTCAACTGAAACTTGGTCATTACATAATCCAGAACTTTATTCTATTCCAGGCTACGATATACTATATAACGGTGGGAAACTTAACCAAAATGATGGTGTGGTGATATATATACACTCAAAACACAAATATACCTACAAAATAGTGGAAATAAGTGATATTAAAAGTATAGAGTTGAGAGTCAAATTGAGTTATAATGATATATCCATAGTGGCAATATATAGACCTCCTTCCACAGATCCATACGAATTCATAAGACATTTACATAGTTACCTCGAATCGAGTCATTCTCATACAGCAACACATTCAGTTCTTCTAGGAGACATTAACATAGATATATTGAAAAAAGACGATATCTGCAATGAATATCTAAATACACTTGGTGAATTTGGGTATTCATCAGCAATTAACAACCCAACCCGAGTTCAAGGAGAAAGCGAATCGTGTATAGACCATATCTTCATTAAAGTAATAAATTTGATGACAAATATATTAATACCACTCATCATACATACAAATATAACTGACCACTATACACTCCCTTCAAATCATTTTAGAGTCTCCACAATTCGACAAAAAAAAAATGCTAAAAGTCAAAAAAAATTTAAAAAAAAACTTGGGACGAAGTTTTCAGAACTACCATTCCCGATTCCGCAACTGATACATTTATAAATATTCTACTAAAATCCATAGAAAAATGTTGTGTTCAAATAAGTTACAAAAGAAAAAATACCAAGATTGTCCATGGTTAACAAATGGTTTAGTAAAACAAATAGACATAAAAAACAAACTCTTCAAACGAGTACGAACGGATCCCACTAATCTAGAGCTAAAAAATGAACTCAGAACATTTCAAAATAAACTCACAAACTTAACAAGAAAAACAAAATATGAATACTATCAAAAACAAATCAATTCAAACTCTTCAGATAACACCCAGCTATGGAAAATAATTCAAGAAATAACCAATACAAATAGAAGTAAAAAAGCAATCACAGCTATAAAAAATGAAGCAGGGGTTACTCTTAAAACAAAACTAGAAATAGCAAATGAATTTAATTCAATATATTCTAATATAGGAAAGAAAATGGCTGAAAAAAAAATCCCAATTACGCACAAAAGAGAAATATAGTCTCAAATTCATTCGTCCTCTTACCAACTGATACAAGTGAAATAAAAAAAGTGATTACAAACCTAAAATCGAAAAAGGCCACAGGTATTGATGGTATTAATGCTGAATATTAAAATCAATCTCCCAACATATTGAGGAGCCATTAGCATATTTGTTCAATTTGTGTATGGAGAAAGGTTGTTGGCCAACAGCATTCAAAAAATCGATTGTTACTCCTTTGTTCAAAAAGGGGAATGCCGATATTGTGACAAACTACCGCCCCATATCACTGATAACACACCTAACCAAAATTTTCGAGAAAATAATCAAAAAAAGACAAACTTCATATATCTCAAAATACAATTTAATATCTGATCATCAGTTTGGATTTAGAGAAAATGTATCTACACAAGATGCAATATTAGCTTTAACATCAGAAATATCATCAGCGCTCAATGAAAACAAGCCGAGTCTCTGCGTTTTCATAGACCTATCGAAAGCGTTTGATACGGTCGACCACAAATTGCTTCTACAAACAATGGAAGATAAGGGGTACTCCCTTGAATCTATTCAGGAGTTACCTCACGAACAGAGTCCAAACTGTAGAATAGATGAAATTATAAGCAGTGAGAAATATATTGATACGGGGCTACCTCAAGGTACGGTTCTTGGACCAACTTTATTCAATCTGTACATAAATGAAGTATTCTCACTAGAAAGTAAAGGAAAAATTTTAGGTTTTGCAGACGACACTACAATATTCTATAAGGCAAATAATTGGCAAGAATTAAAATATACCGTAGAATCAGACTTTGACACAATAAAAAACTGGCTTGAATATAAACTATTAACAATAAATTTGGAGAAAACCCAGTACATGCGATTCAGTTGCAATAGCACAAACAACCACCCTTTTCACATATAGACCTAGGCAATCAACACTTGATTCTTCCTGAAAAAAAGGTGAAGTATTTAGGGGTAATTATTGATTCACATCTCAAATGGAATGAACACATACACTTCATTTGCAAAAAGTTGCGAAGTATTCTTTATAAATTCAAAACCTTAAGAGAAATATTCTCCACCCACCATCTGAAAATCCTTCACCTCGCACTTGTGGAAAGTCACCTCCAATATGGGATAGCATGTTGGGGAGGGGCTTTTCGAACACACCTTCGTCCTCTTGTAGTACTACAAAACAAGTTTCTAAAATTGATACATTCGAAAAATTCACGCTTTCCAACAGACAACTTATTTTGCGAAGCCGGTGTTTTTGATATTCATCAACTCTTTTATTTCAATATCATTTTAACGTACCACAAGAAGAAAAGTTATCGCTTACCGCCACACAATTATAACACCCGAAAAAAAGATCATCATGTCATTCCATTAACACAAAAATCACTCTTACAGCATACCTATACCTATCTAGCCCCAAAATTATTCAACACTCTTCCGAATACAATAAAAAACATAGACATATTTCACCACTTCAAAAGGCAATTGAGACAATTTATATGTAGGCAGCCAAGACAAACGATTTCCAATTTTGTTGACAAAAAAAATATTTTAATTAAGTTTCTATCAATGTAAGCAATATGTGAAAGAAAAAAATTGTTATTACTTTTATCATATAACCTTATAGCATATATAAATTGTCCATTTTATTTTATTTTTTCAATAAAACTTCTAACATACCCTTATCTTTGATAACATTTGTGTCATTCAAAGAGCATACAAACAATGTTAAAGCATTGATATGCATCAACCCTTACATTAATTATAGTTACACATAGATGGGGGTGTGCGAATGTGATTGTAAAAATTTGTCTTTACATTTAGATAAGTCTGATATTCAATGGATTTTTTCACATTTCCGTAATTGTTAGTCAGTAGGTTCATTATTTATAAATTTAATCGTATTGTATTTTATTGTATTGTATTTCTCGAAACAAGTGTGAACAACACTTATCGAGTACTCATTTATTCACCTTTATCTGTTATTACATAGTTTTGTATCCTTTTCCTAAGTGAATAAATAAAAATACTTTTTTATGCGAAACAAGTGCATAAGCACTTATCGCTCACTAAACTTTTTTTAATTGGAAATCACTGCAAATGGATCATCTGCTTTTTTGGGGGGAAATGGGTATGTAAACCGCAAAATAATATATACAGTCTCATTTGTTTTTTTTTCTCGTTCTCTCTCTCCTATTCAGTCGTGTTTAAGTTTACTTCTTGGGAAATTTCATATATCTGACTTCTAGAGTTTCAGAATTATTGGAAACAAATCACTGGAAAATATATGGAAACTGACCCATTCGGTTTATTCCTAATATTCCTACATCGAAATGTGGAGAAACTGAAACATAAATTGTCATAAATGTTGGTGAGATGAGGGTCTCCACCATATGTCTTAACTGTGTGACCATGGGGGTCTCAAGGGGATTGGTAGCTCTAAGATAACCAGATTATCAAACTAAGCATCAACAAAACAAACATACAACATTCAATATCATAACAATTATAAACAACAATAACTATACTTACACTTAGACCTATTTATACAACGCTGCCAGAACAGCAGCTTAGTACTAGGAACTACATTCTATAACTTCGCTGGCCCTCACTGCAATTGTGGACTAACTCTCTCCAAAAATAGTTATTTCAACTCCTC